>JBBPBX010012017.1:0-54817 GCA_038048925.1 Garcialebias charrua | reverse complement strand
CACTGACCCACCTACTGCTGCAAGCCAAATATGACGTCTTATTTTTTTTTTTTTTTACGTTTCAAGACCAAACGTCTGCAAAGGTGCCGTGTTTTGCTAAAGAACATGCTAACGGGGTTTGTAACGAGGCTCGTCTGTGTTTATCTGTGGTGATGAGTTGAGGTCGGGCTCTGGTTTTGAAGTCTTTATTGTGCTGCAGATGAGGCCCCGGTTGAGGATGTTTCTTGCGGAGAGTAGTAATTTGTGGTCTTTTAATAGCTCGGCTGAACTTCCCTCCTTTGCTGCACGTTAGAAAACACACACACACATTGTCTCCAGTGCACACACTCTTCCTCCACTTCGTCTATGCTGAAATGTCAGCAAACCGATCTTTCATTGTGTTTTTTTTTACCACAAATCTTGAGTTATTCAGATGAGCTGAGTTAACTTTGGAGGTGACATGAAAAAGGCGTATGTAAATAAAAGAGGACTGACACAAAGGACTCCTGTGTTTTTGTACACACTGTCCCTTCCGTGCCTCCACTTCTGCTTTTTCCTGCTCTGTGACTGACAAGACAACGCGAGGCGTCAACAGACACAGAAACCGGCCAAGCCGAGCTCGTTCCAGACTCATCCGCAACTCTTCTTAAACGAAACGTGTGCTCGGAAAGCTTTTAAATCGGCGTTCGCTGCCGTCTTTTTATTTTTATTTTTTTTAGATAAAACAACAGAACTAATTTTGCAGAAAACACTTTGGCGAGGGGAATTTCTTTGGTTTGGAATCACAGGATTCATTCTGTTCTGAAAGAGTCGTGGAATAGTAGGGACTTTTACAGATCAGAGGTCAGCTGAGTTGTTATACTGCTGGTAAACATGAGTTTAGTCAAAGTTCTGGAAACGTTCCATCTCCGTCACGTTGCCTCTTCTCTCATGAATGAAAACAACCACATGCTGTGAGGGAAATAAGCGTCCAGAACTCACAAGACTTGAATCAAAACTGCAGGAGCTTTAATTATGAATAAATACCAGTAAATGGTAAATGGACTGTACTTATAGTAGAGGGTGTAACGGTACGCTAAAATCACATTTTGGTTCGGTTCAGTTTCAAGGAGGGCTCGGTTCGGTTAATTTTTGTTCAAAAAAGGCCAAAATAAAGACTTACAAAACGTTTGTTTTGAAAATACTTTTTATGTTAAGTAAACAAGTTCAGTCATTACACACTTTTTTTTAAATCAACCTTTATTTAGACAGGTTAATCCCATTGAGCCTCGAGAACTCATTTACAAGAGAGAGACCTGATTTCTTAACAGAGTGACAACAGTGAATAACAACAGCAACAATAGACAATTGTAAAATAGGCATAGGAATACAAAATAAACTTTCTCTCTTTTTTTTTTTTTTTTTTTACAAATCAAAACAAAATAGCAACCAAAAGGACAATCAAGAGAAACGGTAGCAAAAAACAGCTGGATTATGAGGTGATGTGATCTAGTGGATCCAGAAGACTCAGCTGTTATCTTTGTTGACATCCTCAGACTGCAAAACAACACGAGATTAGAAAATTGAGTTAATAAGATTATAATTTTAAATTAAAAAAGTTAATTAAATCACAATAATACAATAACAATACTTCTTTTTGCACAATCATCATTGCTGTTATGAGGTGGTTGAATATCCTCTCTCGCTCGTCATCGATGTGACAGAGCTTTAAATCTGGTCCAGGGCTTGTTGACGATTACCGGTAGTTTTTGCTTTTTCATACAGTGCTGCTACAACTTTTTGGCTGAAGTGTTGACGTGATGTATGTTGTAGCTGGGCTCAAGAAATTTAAAGCCGGTACAGCAACAACATTCGGACATAGATCCAGAGCTTTAAAAACTCCTACAGCTTGTGTTATTGCTTTGGACCTATCTGAACTACCTGCGAAAGGGTGTTTAAATGCTGCTGTCATCGGTCTTTGAACCAAACTACGTTCACGTTCAGATGATGTCGTTTCAAGTGCGTTAACAAGTTAGATGTGTTGCTGCTGCAGATCCAGTCTCCGTGAAACAACGTCCACACACAGCTTTGGATTTGTCCACTTGTCTTTTAACAAGAAAGCCATAATGTTCCCAAACAGAAGACCACAACTAGACGGCTTGTTCCTTGCCTGCTAGGCTGCTAATGCTACGCATGCTGCAAGATAATCGCCGTGCTGAAACACGCTTAGGAACTTTAGTTCCGTGGTGCATAATCTCTCGTTAGTCAAATTTAATGAGTAAAAAAATAACGAAACGGTACGCACATGGACCGAACCGAACGTGCCGTACCGAAACGGTTCAATACACCCACATTTACCATTACAGTATACCACTAACTTATATAACACCTTTCTATTTTATCAAGATAAAAGTGCTTTACATTACAATCTGTGTCCTCATTTACCCATTCATACAGCACTCTACTACAAATGTAGAGCTATGCAAAGATTCAAAGGTGGGCACATGAACGCTATGGACCGCTAATGCGCTAATCCGCTTACAGCGGACCTAACGTTTTTGTAAGCGTAACAGCGGAGTGACTAACTTTTATAATTCATAAGCGGATTTGTGCTATTTTTATTTACAATGCAGTACCGCTAATAACTAATTATCTATCAGTAAAAACGAATAAACTTATTACAGGCTCTTAAAATAAAAAAACTAAAAATGGACTATTCCATCTTGACATCTTCCGGGTCAGAGGTGAACTCGGTGCTAACGTTTATGGCTAGCTGGTTGTGCTGGGTTACTTGGATAAATCCGCAGAGAACCCCGCTGTTTCAAGCCAAATTAACGCGGCCGGAGGATTTTATTGTGTGTTTTGTGTCCACCACTCGACGGTGAGTCGTTAGTTTTATGTATTTTGGTTACTTTTCATTAAATCTGTTGACTGCCTATAGAATCTTGACATCTTCCGGGTCAGAGGTGAACTGGACGCTAACTCTGTGGCTAGCTGGTTGTGCTGGGTTACTTGGATAAATCCGCAGAGAACCCCGCTGTTTCAAGCCAAATTAACGCGGCCGGAGGATTTTATTGTGTGTTTTGTGTCCACCACTCGACGGTGAGTCGTTAGTTTTATGTATTTTGGTTACTTTTATGTAGAAATGCGGTGGCGAAACGCCCGTGTATTTGAGATTTAAAAGTGGTCTTAGGGATTAAAAGATCATTCTCTTTTTTGTTAATTTTATGGCCGAATAGAATATATGTACGTAAAGTATTAAATAAATCCTTTGATTTTTGAAATTTCTTTTGTAATTTCATCCTTTTAGGATCATTTTAGTTACTTTTCAGTTGGCAGTGTAGTGCAAATATTTCATAACGCTGCCGGCTACCAATTGTCGAATATAAATAGCGGATTAGATTAGCTTCCCCTAATTTTCATAAGACATTTGTGCTTTTGAAATTGTGGACCTAAAAAAATTAATAAGCGTTTTAGAAATTGTGGAACTAATTTTTTGATTAGCGTTGCCCACCACTGCAAAGAATATTCAGAGCTTTATCATATTCATACACGATGGAACATCAAAAGCATTGAGGGGTTCAGTGTCTTGCCCAGGGACACTTCGGCATGTGACTGCTGGTGGAATTGAACTCCCAACTCTCCCTTTGGAGGATGACTGCTCTAACCACTCAGCCATAGCCGCCCTAAATACATTGTGGAGAGGTCAAAAATACATGTAGTGATTTATTTTGTGAATGTTTATGAAACATTCACATTATTGTGATCCATTTTTCTTCTGTACGTTTTTCAGCATCTTTCTTGTTCTACAGTTTTCAAGCTATTTCAATAAATCATAAATCAAAACGTTCAGCTCTTTCAGGACAATCCTGCAATGACTTTTGGTATTGGCACAACTTTAGCTTTTTGACACATTTAGCCTTTTCTGCCATTTTTTTCTCAGAGAAAATCAATTTAGTTCATTTTCCATCCTTGAAAGCTTTAGATCTGTTTACAACCTTTTACTGCTCTTTCACATTTTTTTCTGCTTTAGTTTCTTTCAGCTTCCTTGTGCAAAAAATAAAATAAAATTCAGCTGATTGCAACTGTTTTTTTGTTGTTGCTGTTTTGTGCTACTGACTACAAAATGTTTGGGCTTCTTCTAACTTCTTTCTGCTAATTTCAGCTTGTTCTGCTCCTTTCAGCTTATTTCTGAAAGTTTCAGGTATTTCTGCTATTTTAGCTACTATTTAGCCTGTTTTATGCTAATTTTTGCCTTTTAAACTAATTCCACAATTTTTTCACTCATTTCAACTTTTTTCTGCCTAAATAAGCTAAAATATGCTCTCTCCACATCCTTCTTGTAAATTAAGCTTCTTTCTGCTTCTTTAGCTACTACTGTATTCAGCTTTTTGTGTGTGCAAATTTCAGCATTTTTCAGATTTATTTTACTTTTTTGTGCTCATTTCTGCTTTTATCAGCCTTTGTGCACAATTGTGCTCTCTCCACTACCTTCTTCTTTCTGCCGTTTTAGCTACTATTCAGTTTTTTATTGCTAATTTCAGTCTTTTTTTTGCTAGTTTCCTAATTTTTATGCTAATTTCTGCTTATGTAAACATAATTCAGCAAATATGTGTTCTTTCTGCTTTCTTCTGCTAACTTAGGCTTGTTCTTCCATTTCAGCTATATTTCAGCATGTTTTTAGCTCATTTCAACCGTTTTTCAGCAAGTTCTTCACAGGAAATGCTGTTTCTCTAGTTTAACTGAGTTTAACAACTGTAATGTGTTTAATGCAGTATTTAGAATAACCTACAGCAAAATGACTTTTTAATTGGGCTGATGTGAACGGATTTTGAAGTAATCATTCAATGTATGTCTACATTCTGAATTCAAGATGGCTGCCACAGCCAGCTGACCCTTAAAGCTTCAGTATGTAGCTTTTTTTATAAACATATTTCTTCACTCTGTCACTACCTCCTGACAGACTGATGTTAGCCAGGTAATCTCTGAAAAAAAAATAAAAAAAATATTGTCCCCTTGCTTCTCCAGGTGGTAAATAAGCATTTCTAAAAAGAAAAGGTGACCCACCATTTTCCAGCCAATAAAAACAGAGTTTGTAACCAGCCAATAAAAACGGAGCTTGAATTTGAATCAGCCAATAAAAACAGAGCTTGAATTTGAAATTTAACAGACCACAAGGGGGCAGAGCCATATATGGCTCTGAGGGGGAGGGATCAGAATGCTTTGCCTGTTGAAAATATTTCTAAGTGCTGCAGTTCTACAGAAACTGCATACTGAACCTTTAAAAGGCAAAAATGGCTCTAACTCAGTTTTACAGATGATGATCTAAAATCTGGTGTTGTAGTAGCTGAGACTCATCCTCAACAAATCACAAAGTCTTGCTGGTCCAAATGGTTACAACTCATCCCCTCAGATGACCTCAGTCTAAAACTCCATCTTGAAAGGTGGAGGTTGATCAGGAATGCTGGGTCTTTATTAAAACATGTCTAAGTAGTCCTTAAAGCAGTTCATCTGGGTTTGTAAAGTTAGTTTAAGCACTTTTCAGATGTTTGCCACCTTCCTTTTTACTTTTTCTGTTAAAGGGGACCAAATATTGGTTTTATAAATTTTTATGGTATGTCTGTGGGCTATCCAGACCATGTTCATTCAATTTAATGCACAAAATAATTCTTAGATAATAAAATATCCCCTTTCTAGTTGTGCCTTTTCTGACTTCCGTTCTGAACGAGCTGTTTATGATAAGGCCACGCCCTTCAAAAATCTGTTTACATTAACTCCGCCCTCCAAAGGGGACCCTGAGTCAGACCCAGAGGCAGACGCCATTTTGGGCAGGGCAAATGAGGCGCTGACGCGTCGCGTAGGCCGCTGAGAAACATCCATAAGTTCACCCTCCATGTTAAAAACTCTTCGTCTGACTCTTCGAAAACAAGCAATAAGGCTGCAGAGTAACACACTGGCTGCTAACTGCTATACACGCTCTCTCTAGCGGGGACCGCTTTTTTTCACGGACCACATCCGGCGCTGAACGGATATGGTCCGTGAGCAGTCGTCCGGTTGATTTAAGAGCCCGTAAATTGCTGGGTTGCAATCACGTGACCCGGAAGTGGCGCGAAATTCAGATGCGGGGCAGGAAGTGATTTTCCCCAGTTCAAAACACAGCAGAATGGATTACAGCAAGTATGCCAAAGCCCTAAATAAACTGGCGAGGACGAGTTTTGGGTTAACCATTTAGGATCAAAAGAAGCTTTAAATGGTTGTCGACTTGTTTCTGCCCGGGTGAGTAGTGAGATGTATTATTTATTTAGTAATTAGCCTATGCTAACTACGCTATCGCTAATGCTAACAACAAGTTTAGTTAGCCCCCTGTTATTTCTATGTGCGTGGATCTACTTAAAAATAATATATTTAGCTTCTGTAAAGCCAAATTCGTGCTGGAGTTGTATGTGTTAACGTTGAGTCATATGCATTTCTACACTGTAGGTCAGAGATCTACAGTAACTCCATTAAAAAGGTAAGTTAATGTACTGAAAATATTATGATTTTTTTTGTTTTGATAATACAGTATCATCAAGGTGATCGTATCTTCTTTGTAACTTCAGATACTAGCTGGTTAAACTCAAGGTGGCCATACATGGGAGCCTCACCAGATGGAGTCGTTTCATGTGACTGTCATGGAGCCAGGGTGTGTGAAATCAAGGTAAAATTTATTTCTCAAAAGGTTTGGACTACTGCACTGCAGACTTAGCTTTTTTAGATTTTTCTACCTGGATTATTGAGCATGCATTAGGGTACTGCACTGCAGACTTTGCGCACCTCACAGTATGAATGTTACAACTATAATTTTTTACTCAAATCTTTGTTGTTTGCATATTTCACAGCATGTAGCCGTAGTTNGTCTGGCCGCTGAAAGGAACAAACTGATCAGCTTTGGTTTACCCAACAATGTGGTAAATACAATTCAGAACGCACGTGCTGTGTCCACCCAGACGCTTTACGCGCGAAAATGGCGTGTTTTTGAGATCTGGTGCGTGGAAAGGAATATTGTGCCATATTCCTGTAACATAGCACAGCTCCTCACCTTTCTACAGGACCTGCTGGATAAAGGCCGTTCCTTTTCCACCATTAAGGTCTTCTTGGCAGCTGTATCAGCTTGCCACGAGGGGTGGGGCGGCAAGTCTCCCGGCTCCCACCCTCTCGTGACCCAGTTCATGAGGGGGGTTATGAAGGTGAGGCCTCCAAGCAGGGTCCTGGCCCCACAGTGGGACTTAACTCTGGTCCTGGAGGCCCTCTGTGAGCCTCCTTTCGAGCCTCTGCAGAGCGCTAAGATTGATTTATTGTCTTATAAGACTGCTCTCCTCTTAGCTTTATGCTCTGCCAAACGTGTTGGGGACCTACACGCATTGTCAGTTCACCCATTATGCACTCAGTTCGCTCAGGACGGGTCAAAGGTCACTCTGCGACCAAACCCGGCTTATTCACCTAAGGTCCCAACTTTAAACTACAGGAGTTTGGACTTTGAATTGTCAGCTTTTCCTCCCCCTCCTGTTCTGTCCGCAGAACAGAGGCGTCTTAACGCAATCTGCCCTGTGCGGGCTCTGCGTTTTTACATGGAGAGAACTAGCAGCTGGCGAAAATCAAATCAGCTGTTTGTATGCTTCGCTGCTCCTGTCGCAGGCAAAGCACTGTCAAGGCAGCGCCTCTCCCATTGGGTGACAGAGGCCATTTCTAGAGCATACAGCAGCAAAGGTCAACAGGTGCCCAGTGGTGTACACGCTCACTCAACCCGTGGGCTAGCCACTTCCTGGGCTTTGTTTAAGGGAGTGTCATTAGCAGACATCTGCGCTGCTGCTAATTGGTCTTCTCCTAACACGTTTATAAAATACTACAGTTTGGACGTCACAAATCATGACGTCACACAGGCTGTGCTCTCATCAAAGGAGAGCTGAACGTACTACCGCCTATCTGTCCGGGCCTAATGTTGCACAAAGCATGCATTTCCAGGGCGTGATGGTAGGTTCCCATATATTCTGTGTTGCACTGCAGTGACCGACTGAAGGGGAACTGGAGGTTATGCACCATAACCAATGTTCCCCGAGGGAGGGAACAAAGTGCAACACTCTTTTGCCCCTCCAATGCACAAGCTCAGGCGAAGTGCTTGCAGAGGCAGAACGTGAGGCGTCCTCCGTTTTTATTCCAGAGGGGCGTGGCCTCTGGAGACGTAGACGCCTCACTTGCCTTAAAAGGCGTGATTGTAATGCTTCAGGTGAACAGCGCGTGGCGCAATTCCCATATATTCTGTGTTGCACTTTGTTCCCTCCCTCGGGGAACATTGGTTATGGTGCATAACCTCCAGTTTCTTAAGATGCATGTTCTGGATGATTTGTATTTTCTTCTCTGCCTTGCTTTGTTTGTTTTGCTGCTGAAAGGACTTTGTAGCTCATTGTTCAGGGTAGAGGAAGAGGAAGAGGATTAAGAAAAGAGAAAGGCAGAAAACTGGTTTGAGTTGGACTCTGAACGTCAATATTTGTATTGGCAGGAAAAACACAAAGGCCAACGAGTAGAACTTAAAAAACATGACAGCAAACCGGTTCTGCCAACAGAATAAAACTCAAGTAGAGAGCAGAGATGAAGAGACAATTGTTATTTGACAAATTCTTCAAGACTGATCAGAAATGTGACATTTGGGGAGTAAGTCCATCAGTGTGTCCACAGCAGTGTGTCGGCCAAAAGCTGGGAAACTGGTTGTACACTACTGTATTAGTGGGGTCGGTCGGTCCGTTCAATATCTTCCGCTTATTCTGAAGTCGGGTTGCAGGGCAGCAGCTTGAGCAGGGAGACCCAGGCATCTTTGAGATTTTTATTAATGAAAAGTGCGGTATAAATTGAATTTATTATTATTATTATTATCATCTCTTTCCTCATCCACCTCTTCCAGCTCTTCTCGAAGTAACCCCAAGGCGTTCCCAGGTCAACCAAGAGACATAAAGTAGTCCCTTGATTATCGTGGGGGTTTTGTTCCAGATATCACTGCAATAGGTGAAATACTGCGAAGTAGGAATGCTATATTTATTTTAGTGTTCATATATATTGTAAGGCTTTATGAGCCCTTCCCACACTTGCAATGTTCTTAACAATGTTTATACTCTTAAACCTATGTAATTTTTAACAACATACATGTACTGTACTGCACAATTTTAAATGGGTACTATACGTCCCAGCTCTACAGACCAGCAGCTCAGTTCCGGTCGGGCTCGGTTCTGGTTCGGCAGACATACCCTGCAGCGACGAAACCCACGTCCCTGTCCAGGTTGATGTGTGTACCGTATTGTCCGGTGTATAGGTCGCACCTTTTTATGTTTTTTTTTTTCAAGGTCTGCGACCTATACACCGGTGTGACCTATATATGGCTTGTTATCACTTTCGGCTAAACAAATTTTTAAATCCAGCTCATTTCACAATTACGTTCATTTATTAAGGAAAAGTTCAGCTCAGACACATATTTGCTATAATTTTTATCAAACAAATAATTGTTTTTAAGTGTTAATCTTCTTAAAAGCCTTGCTGTGCGCTCCTGTGGCAGACATTTGCAGCAGAGCTAAACGTAGGTGCGACCTATACACCGGTGCGACCTATCTAGGGATTTTTCCAATCTATTGGTGATAATTGGACAATGCGACCTATACACCGGTGCGACCTATACACCAGAAAATACGGTATGTATAATTGAGCTTCAGGACTATTTGCGACTTTCCTGACAGTTCTTTGAGCTTAATAGATGGATTGTTCCTTCTGACTTTGCGTTGCCGTTGCAAAACTATCCCTCAATTTTGGCAGAAAGCAGCAGCCGAAAGCACTGTTGGCTTCTGGGCCGTGAAGTTCTTTTGACTTGAATTACGGTACTGTGTAGGCTTATTATTAGAAAACTACAAAATGACGGCACCTGTCCCAAGTTTTTATTGTTAGCTTTTTATCCTGTACCGTCCCAAACATGTGAGTAATATTAAAGTTGACAATCGTGTCTCCTGTACAATTTTTTTCTTGTGTTCAATCTTACGTTGAAAAACCGCGAAAGAACGAGTCTGCGAAAGTCGAACTGCGAAGTAGCGATGGACTACTGTAGCCTCTCCAGCATGTCCTGGGTCTTCCCCAAAGTCTCCTCCCAGTCGTACATACCCAAAGCACCTCCCTAGGGAGGTGCCCAGGAATCATCCTTGCCAGATGCCAGAACCACCACAATTGGCTCCTTTCTGTGCGGAGGAGCAATGGTAGTGGTGTGTCCAGTTCATTATAAAGGTTGGTGAACACTGCAATGCGTTCAAAGAGCAGCGTTCTCAAACCAGCTTTGCTGCACTCTTAAGTTGAGCTGAAGCTGCAAAATCTTTAGCTCATTTGGAGCCGTTAAGTGACACGCCTCTGAAATAGGTTTAGGTTTTCTAAACTTTGAGGTTATAACTCGCACTGCCACTGTCTTTTTCAAATTCCTCGGTAAATATTCTAACCTCATGGCTTTTTTTCTGACCGCTTAAATTTTGTATTCAAGTGTCTTCCCTGAAAGTGATGACTTCTTATCGGAAGACAGAAACGATACTGTCCACCTAACAGCTGCCAAAGATTCAGTTTTTTTTAAACTGAATTCATATCATCACAGTCATGGGGAATTACAGACATGCTGGACTTGGCCCGAGGCGTTTTTACAGTATTGGTCACATGTGAGGTATTCGTTAGTTTCCTTCATATCTGTTCATGTTACGTGTTGGGAAATTTTAATGTTTTGTCAAAATCATGTGCACGACCTACAATGCAGTTTGCAAGCCGCACACACATTAAATCGGCTGCGATTTTCCACAAATTGGCCATGCAAAACACGACCGTGCAACAAGCTGGTCCACGGAGATAACATCGGAACTGCAGACCCTCTACCTGGAGCCAAGATATCACATACATGTAGAAACCTGCCATGGCATGTGGGGATGGCCAGACAGTGTGTGTGTTCAACATGCAGGCGTTCAGTTCCAACCAGCACTGCTTTAAATCTGGGTTTAAAACTCCCACAAAGAATCCCTGCTGGGACGTTTCACAAAGTCTGCTCAGAGCTCTGCTAGGATGAGTTTGTAGATTTTATAAACTGTTTCCAGCTTCAGAGCTGGAATCTGTTCAAAGCAAACGTCTCAGACTCGTGATTTGAAGCAACACGACTCTGCTTGTTTATAAAAGAGTTGGTCTGATTTACAGATAAGCGGAGGAACTTTCCCACTAGGAGAACTGTTGCCGACAACTTTCAGACCTGCCCCCAACAGCTACACCAAGAAAATACTGTTTTCGGAGTCCTAATCTCCCTGCTGGATGTTAGGAATTTATTCCACATGCGTTCTGAGCCTTGTGGCATCTTTTCCCTCACTGCAGCAAGAACCCACCTTTAAAAGTGCAGCCTTACCCTGAAAATGGGGAGTTTTGCTCTAAAAGACATGGGAGCCTAAAAATGATTATAAAGCTAATACACTTTGAGAAACAGTGCTTTAATTATAACTAGAGAAATTGCATTGCCCTGTGAAAATGCACTGTAAATGTTTATTGCTGACGAACTTGCTGAAAACCAGCTGAAATTAGCTAAACACATGCTGAAATGTAGCTGAAGTGGAAGAACAAGCCTAAATTAGCAGATGACAGCAAAAAGAACACATTTGCTGAAATAGTTTAAAATAAGCAGAAATGAGCACAAATTTAGGAAAGTGGTAGCCTGGCCCTCGCCTTCCTGCACAGCTCCGCTCAATTCTCATTTCCCTTCACTGCACAGTCTGGGACTTCTCTCATAGACAACGATTTCTCCGGTAGATTTTTGACCGGACCAATCAGAGAACAGAAGGGGCGGAGTTTTTGGCCCCTAACCCACGCCCCCACCTGTCCCAGCGCAGCCAGCGAGCAGCCGCATGTTCTCATTCAAAGCGATGCAAAGCGATGCAGGACTGTTTTATATGTGACACAAATTTATTAATTTCCCCTTCTTAATCCCTTATCTGGAGTTTTCTTTTGTTTTTTTTCCCAAAAGTCAAGTAATCGCTCCCTCCTCCTTCTCCTCCTCACCCTCCGCTGAGTGAATAAATGAACAAGGAAATGCCTCAGGTTGTCACGAGAGAATTAAAGTCAGGTTTTACGTTGCCCGAGTCCCATCAGATTTCCTGGTCTTCTGGTGTGTTGGACCAGCGCTCCATGGTTTTATTTTATTTTATTAGGACGTTTTATTAACATATAAACACAGAATATCCAAAGGCAGCGAGAGAAAAATCAGCAGGAGGCGGAGCTGAAGTCAAGTTCAGAAGACCACGGGGGAGCGCGCAGCCAACGAGCATTTGCATGTTCTCATTCAAAGCGATGCAGGACTGTTTTATATGTGACTGTTTTTTTATGAAGTAAATACCCAAAGTTGAGTAAAAAAAACCATTAAAAAGTGAATTTTGCATGTGTGGTCCCCTTTAATCAAGACATTTGTTCAACAATTACCTACTCAGATTTTGTTTGTGTTTCAAACTCTTTCTCGTCTGGTTAAAGCAGCCTAGAACATTCAGCCCCTAATTGTAGCAGAGGTCAATAATCAGGCCCTGTACACACGTAGCCGGATATCAGTAAAAGAATAGTTTATCATGCGGTTTGGCCTTTCATTCACACGTGAACTCCGGTTGATGTAACTATAAACGAATAATAAAAAAACTCAGACCAAAGTGGAGATTTGAGAATTCTCCTCTTTCGAGTTTGCGTGTGGACTTTCAGAACCGGAGATTTGCATTTTTCTGCGACACTGACATCACACAATGCTCTAAAAAGAAGCGCTAAAATGTCAACATACCTGCTCTGACATGATTCCCAGTTGACATTTTCCTGCGTTTTATTAACTTTGTACTCCAACACGGTATTTAATAGTAGTTCAACCTTGCGGTCTGTCCACACAAACGAACGAAAAAAAAAAAAGAAAGAAATAATAACAGGAAGTTGTGGTTGCTTTGAAGGGTTGTGACTGCACTACACTGCCACCTATGGGTTCGGCATATTCATTACAACGCTCTGTGGTGAAAATAGACGGGTACATGTAGACGAACATTTTAAATATCCGAACATGTATGTACGGAGATATTTTTTTTGCGCAGATATTCGTTTTTCAAATATACCAGGCTACGTGTGTACAGGGTCTTAATCTCTCAGCATTCCTCTGTCCTGTCGGTGGCATCATCTCCGCTGAGAGAACCATCGTGCAGCTGGCAGGCTCGTCTTTCATTCACCTGCTGTCTCATCACTGAGTAATTTTGTACCCAGAATGCTCAACTCCAAACTCACACCAGCTTTAAGTAGTCAATCACTGTGAGAGATGATAACTGCAGCTGTGTCATCTTTTATTCAAACTGGGGATTTGCATCGGCACCAAACGCATTATTTGTGTTTGCAACAAAACAGTTTTCAGTCGCTTCCGAGAGTGACAAGTTAAAACAGCAGAGCACTTTTTACACTGCTCACGCTGAACCCAAGCAACCAAACTTTACATGTCCAGTTAATTTTGGACACATAAAAAAATCTTTGCTGAGTTTTTTTTTTTTTAAGCAGCAGGAGAAGTAGATGATTTGAAAGCACATGAACTGGCAGCGTTACCTGGATCTTCACGCGCCTGTTGGTTAGTCGTGGGGAAACCTGCAAAACGCGTTGACTAATCCCTCCTGTGCATCTTACAGGAAGTAATGTTTGTCAGAGGAAGTCAGGGCGGGAGGAAGTGCCCGGGGCGAGGTGGTGGCGGGGAGAAAATGTGTCTGCTAACCTCTGATCCAGCCACAGCTGGAGCCAAAAACCTAGCTGAACGGGACCGGCCTGTTGTTGAATAGCAGAACCGAACACCGAGAGCTTCTCTGATGTCTGATTTCATCTGAACACAGAGCAAAATAAAGAAAGAAAAGGCCATTAAACCAGATCAGGGATGAAGAAGGGAAATTAAATACATTGGTGTTGCATACAAAACAGTCCGTTGCCGGGCAGTTTATTGTGCGACACCAAGTACGCGTACGTGGTCGCAAAATTGGCATGCCCTACAGGCGTCCACCTCAACTCTACGAGAGTTCTGTGATGGAGTTGAACTCAAAGCAGTCTGCTCCACAGATAAATAATGTTAAATTGGGGCGGCCGTGGCGTAGGGGGCGGCCGTGGCGTAGTGGTAAGGGCAGTCGTCTCCCGATCGGAAAGTTGGCGGTTCGACTCCCGGGACCCGCACCATGTGTCGTTGTGTCCTTGGGCAAGACACTTAACCCTGAGTTGCTCCCGGTAGGACTGGAAAGCACCTTGCATGGTAGTCTGCCGCCACCGGTTTATGAATGTGTGTAGCATTCAATATATGTGTAGCACTTTGAGATTTTCAGTAATGAAAAGTGCGTTATAAATTGAATTAATTATTATTATTATAAATTACTTTTTATATATGAATGTTTCTGTTCAGTGACCTGAGACGACTTCTGTTGTGACTTGGTGCTATATAAATGAACTGAAATGAATTGAATTAAATGAAGCTCCTGTTACAAACCAGATAGCAGCGTGATAGATAACGTCCAGTTTGTGTAGGAGAGTTTTAGCGTTAGACCTGTAAACCACAGCACCGTAATCCAGGATTGGAAGCACTGTCATTTTAGCTGAGAGTGTGAAGGAAGGTTTGTTGTGGTAAAAAAAAGGCCAATGCAGGATTTAACCTTTTGAGAGCAGGGTGTTTATGTGTGTATCATATGTGAGTTTGTTGCCAAGCCAGATACCGCAATACTTACAACGTTCCACAAAACTAATAGCAGTACTTTTCTAAGGAGACATTTTTAAGGGGTGCTCGACATGTGGTAGGTTTTTATTAAAAATCATACATGTAGTTTTGTCTGTTGAAAACCAGATGTAGATGAGTGAAAGCTTGTTGAATCGAAGTGGAGCTAGTCTGCAGTGAAGACAAAGCAGTAGTCGGGGAGGGACTTTTCTGTTGGTCTGACCTCAAATGATCAGAAGTGTTTTCTACTCACAGAAAACCAGAGAAACTCAGCTTTGTTTTCGTTTTCACCGTGTTTTTCTGTTTGTGATCCAGTGAGTCGTCACTGCTGAGAATCCTTGTCAACATCAGCAGGTTTCGTCATGTTGGAGGAAAAATTTTTTTTTTTTTGAGCTCATGAGTCTCCACGAGTTTTTCGAGTGAGACATACAGACCCTTTCGAAAAAATTAGAATATCATGGAAAAGTTGTTAAGCGTCCATAATTCCATTCAAAATGTTAATTTTTAATAGATGATAAATTCAGGGCCCACAATTTAAACAATTTCAAGTATTTGTTTGTTTATTTTTATATAATTTGGGCTTCCAGCTCATGAAACCCACAAAAACAGGATTTCAAAAAAATTAGAATACTGTGAAGAAATCAGCCCAAATGTTGCAGCGTATGAATGTTTTAAACGGAGTCTGACACACTAATGATCTACTAAACTCAAAGCACCTGCACAGGTTTCCCCAAGTGCCATTAAATTGTTTGTTTGATTCAATTGTCTCAATTTGGTTCAATATGGGGAAGACTGCAGACATAACAACTGGCCAGAAGACCATCATTGATACCCTCCATAGGATGGGTAAGCCACACAATTTCATAGTTAAGGAGGCTGGCTGTTCACAGAGTGCTGTGTCCAAGCATATCAATGGAAAGTCTAGTGGAAGGGCAAATGTGTCAGGAGAAGATGCACCAGCATAAGAGACGACCATGGACTTCAGCAGATTGCCAGATTCTGGAATCTTCTCTGTTTGATAGAGATCCAGAAATAGTGAAATGAGGCAGTTGTCACAGTTTTTAAAACCACCACATCCAGACACATCTAGGAGATGGGCTACAACTGTTGGCTTCCTTGGTCCTCTTTTCTGATGAAAGTAAGGTGTGCCTTTCATTCAGAAATCAAGGTCCAAGGGTTTGGAGGAAGAAGGGTGAGGAACAGAACCCATACTGCTTGAGGTCCAGTGTGAAATATCCACAGTCAGTCATGATTTGGGGTGCAATGTCTGGTGCAGGTGTTCCAAGGCCACCACAACAGTCTACCAGAATGTTTTAGAGGACTTCATGATTCCTTCTGCTGAGGATCTGTATGGAGATGCAGATTTCATCTTCCAGCAGGACTTGGGCCCTGCCCATGCTGCCAGAAGCACCAAAACCTGTTTTGATGCCCATGCCACAGTGCTTGACTAGCCAGCCAACTTGTTGTACCTAAACCCCATTGAGAATCTATGGGGTATTCTCAAGAGGAAAAAGGGGCACCAGACCCAACAACAAAGAAGAGCTGACAGCAAGCATCAAGGAAATCTGGGCTTCCATAACTCCCAGGCAATGCCACAGACTGATTGCCTCAATGTCACGTCACATCATCACAAACAATGATGAGTCCAGCTACAGACAGGAGGTGGAACACCTGGAGAGCTGGTGCAAAGAGAATAACCTTCACATGAATGTGAAGAAGACAAAGGAGATGATTGTGGACTTCAGAAGGAACAAACACACCCACACCCCACTGAACATAAGTGGATCTGCAGTGGAAGTGGTCTCCAGCTACAAATACTTGGGTGTACACTTGAATGATAACCTCAGCTGGAGCAACAACACCACCAGCCTGATCAAGAAAGGTCATCAGAGACTCTACTTCCTCAGACGGCTGAGACGAGCTGGTCTGAGCAGCCCAGTCCTCACCTCCTTCTACAGGTGTGCAGTGGAGAGCATCCTGTGCTCCAGCATCAATGTGTGGCATGGAGGCTGCACAGTTGCAGAGAGGAAAGCTCTACAGAGAGTGGTGAAGGCTGCACAGAAGTCTGTTGGAGTCAGTCTCCCCACCATCACAGACATTTACACCTCCAGATGCAGGAAAAGAGCCACCTGCATCATGAAAGACCTCACTCACCCAGCACACTCACTCTTTGCCCCACTCCCCTCAGGACGGAGGTTGAGGAGCATCAAATGTAGAACCACTAGACTGAGGAACAGCTTCTACCCTGAGGCTGTTAGACTCATGAATAAATAAATAATAAGAATAATCACTGCAAAATATCACATCATGCTGATGCTGATCTGTTTTCTTGTTGCTGTGTTCATTTGTGACCATCTGCTCATACAGACTCATGTTCGTGCTGCTGTTTATAATGATGTTTTTCTACTACATTAGGGCTTAGTGTATTACTAGTTGATGTTTTTCTTAGTTAATCCTAGATGTTATTACTGTTTTTCTCTTGCATTTGTTGTTGGATGTAACTGGGACCCTGTGTACATAATCTCATTTTCATCACATGTACCACATGCGGTGCAAATGACAATAAAGACTCTCTGACTCTGACTCTGACATTGATGCAGTGATTATGGCAAAGGGATTCCCAACCAAGTATTGCAGATTTGACATATTGTTTTGAAAGTACCATATTTTGATTGATTTGTTGTGATCCTAATTTCTTTATTTCTTTTTTTTTTTTTGCAACAACTGAGTAGTGTGGGCTGATGTCTTCACAGTATTCAAATCTTTTTGAAATCCTGTTTTCATGGGTTTCATGAGCTGGAAGTCCAAATTATGTAAAATAAATAAATACTTGAAATTGTTTAAATTGTGTGCCCTGAATCTATCTATTAATGATTAACTTGGAATTATGGAAGTTAAACAACTTTTCCATGATATTCTAATTTTTTGGAAAGGATCTGTATTTCTGCATTCAGGATACAGAAGAACAAGCTGCTTCCTGACTTCAATTCCTCTTTATACACCCAAAGTTTATGTCAAAGTTCACATTTCTTTTTTCATTATCTGACAGCTTTGGTCTTATGTAAGCAGCAGGTCCTGCCAGAATCACTGATTGTTCTGAGACGTTTGCCGGTAATGATGATAATTCATATAATGACACTTCAGGAAGATCAGAGCTGGTTTTCGCTCCTTGTTAGTTCCTCTGGGTCCTTTTGGATTAGTGTTTTCTCAGGGAAATATTCTGAGCCATTAGTACACATGTGGGTCGGCTGCTGATGTCAGAACACCTCAGAGGATGTCTCTCATTAAAATGATAAACACTTTGCACACAAATTTGGGACCTAACAGCAGATAGTTCTGTGATTTCTATGCTGCATCTTGAAGCCATTTAAAGTAATATTGTGTTTCACGTCATGTGAACGCTTATGGCAGATCATCAGGTACATTTTCACTTATTAGCCCAGTAAATATTCAGAATATTTCACTGAGAGCAGAAGACACATTTTGAGACGGACTCTGTCTGACCCCTAAAACATGATATAGCTTGTAGGTAGTCATGTCACAATAATTAATTTTGCTGGGCGATTAATTGTCTCAGAAATTATTGCGATAAACAATAATATTGTTTGAAATTTGACAATAATAAGTAATTATTGTCAAACTCAAGTAATGTTTTCTATCCTATCTTATCTTAATTTGTTTTGCATGTAGTACCTTTTTTCAACCACTGGATGGCAGTATAAGACAGTTTGAAATGAATGATGGATAGTGAGGGAGCGAACAGCGTGTCTCTTTTAGAAAAAAAATGGAGGGAGACGCTTTGGAGCTTTGACAAGATGGAGGTTTTTTCTTGAGGTTGGCCTGTTGGTTTAGCTTGTAGCTTAGTTTCTCAGCTAAGCTGCTTTTAACGATCCAAAAGCACAATTTTTGGATGGTTAAAACAGATTTTAAAGAGAAAAGCGAAAGGGGTTGGGGGTTTCAGTGAAGAGCACCGGAGTTGAGTAGTGTCTTCAAGAGAAAGAGAGAGATCGGAAGAAACGATCAAGCCTATAAATGAAAATTAGGTCAATAATTTTCATTTATCATGCGATTAATTGATTTATTGTTTTTCATGACAGGCCTACTTGTAGGTCTGGTCCTCATGCTGCGGTATCTTCTGCCAAAGGTCAACAGAGTAAACTGTCCATATTGCGAATGTGAGTTGTCTCTTAATGTTATTTGCTCTGGTCAGACAGTGTCTGAGACCATGGATTGGAGGGGTGTCCTAATGATCTTCTCTGCTGCTCTTACCTCCCTCTTCAAATTCTTCCAGTCTGTAGCCAGGCAGCCTTGCAAACTGTGATGCTGCTGGTCATGATGCTCTCAATGGTTCCTCTGTAGAATGCAGTGAGGACATGGGATGGGAGGTGTGATCACTTTGGCTTATGGAGGACATGCAGACAGTGCACTTCTGATGAGTGAGAGCAGATAAAGGCTGTACAATAATCCCTCGCTACTTTGCGATTCATTTTTCGCGGACTCGCTCTATTGCAGTTTTTCAAAGTCAGATGTGACATGACACACAATTGGCCGAATGATGGATGAGCTGCACGATCGGCATGGAATTTTTATTTAAAACAAATTATTTAAAAATATTTAGCACCTATGTGCAGCCCACAGGTGCAAGGAGAAGCTCCTCCTGCAGCGTGTCATATCTCCACTCTATAGCGGAGAAGTGGGCTTGGCCGAGAACGTTTACAGTTGGCAGAGAGCATCCGTGGCAGAGAGCTGAGATCATGACATTCTGTGTTCTTTTAGAGTGTTTAGAGTTGAGAAACATTGTTTAAAGTACGGTATTGCAAGAGTGTGGAAAGTAGTTAATACTAAAATGAACTACTACTTACTACTTGTACTTGTACTACTATTCCTACATTGTGATTTTTCACTTTCAGGATACAGATCCCCTGCAATAAACGAGGAACTGCTGTATTGTTTTTAGTAGAGGTGCACCGATAAAACGGTTGGACGATTTATCGGCCCCGAGAGATCGGAAACCGTCCGATACTAGCATGAGAAACTGATTTTACAGATTTTTTGTAGTTTTAACAAATGTCTGAACTTAATTTATATTTCAGAGCACTACCTCATGGCCAGTTAAAACCAGTTTGTATTGTTTCTAGGATAATGTTCAAGGGTATTTTCAATACAATAATGGAAAATTGAAGGTGCATTGTGACCTTATAACACCTGACAGTGTTGCTTATAAAACAAAATTGGTATTGGCCAAAATCGGAATCAGTAGGTCAGTCTTTTTAGAAATGATTAGATGGTGATTGGCCAGAAAACTGCAGTCAGTGCACCCCTAATTTTTAGTTATTTAAAGGGGATCACATGTAAGTATTTAAAATTTTTATGTTATGTCTGTGTGCTATCTTGACAATATTAATTCATTTTAATACACAAAATAATTCTTAGATAATTAATTATACCCTTTTTAATTCTGCCATTTTTAACTTTCGTTTTGAACGACCGGTTTCTGATACTGAGTTCTGAAGTCCACGCCCTTCAAAGATCTGTTTACGCCCTCTGTAACAGCCAGTATCTGTAATGTGTTGTTGTTTTAAAATTAGCTCTTTTTTTATTACTCATTTGACTTACTGTTAGTGTCTAGCTTAAGATAACTTACCGAAACCCGTCTGAGCGCGCCGCAATTTGCTGCTCCTTTTAGCATGAGACCACCCGAATCCGATGCTAATGTTAGCTTGTTCCTCTTCCGGTGTTCGCCAGCTCCGCTCGTTGCACGCGGCAGATTTTGGGAGTTATCGCTGTTCCAGTCAAGACACACAAAGTTCACCAAGTGTCTCCCGTAAATTAATCCGTAAGGAGAAGGTCCTCGCTGCTGTGAGGCTGCTTCGAGGCAGCAGCGAGGCTGTACAGTTGAAGCTCCGCTCCATCGCACCAGAAGAGGGTCCCGTTGCCGCGGGTCCCTACGCCTGGGGTCCGCTCGTTTAATTTATGCCGGCTGCGCGTTGGGAGCGATCGCAAATACACTAAAAATTGAACTAAAACATAAAAATAACAATTATACTTTATTTATAAAGCCATTTAAAAAAACCAGCTGCAACAAAGTGCTGTACACATGAAATTAATAACATATAAACAAAAGATGAGATGAAATCATGAAAAACAACAGTCATGTGTTTAATACAGAAGTGGGTTGAGCCTAACCAGGGGTTGCTAGGTGAGGGGCTGGACTCAGGTTGGGGTGGGTTGTCCTCTCTCGCTTGTGACGTCACAAGCGAGATTGAGTCCAGTTTATTTCAAAAACGAAACCTATATTATCACAGTAAAATAAATCTACTTAGAGTAAATAAACCACTGGGTGCATTTTTTTGGCCTTAGGACTGTTTTTTTTATGAAGTAAATACCCAAAGTTGAGTAAAAAAACATTAAAAAGTGAATTTTTAATGTGTGGTCCCCTTTAAGCTGGAATGAACAGAACAAAATTAAGATTCATCCTGATTCTTGAGTATTTTTTTTTTCTCTCAAACCAAGCAACAAGAGGTAAAAGCCCAACAAACAAGAATTAAGGGACTCAGTAGATTTTCTTTTTTAGCATTTCATCTTCCTTCATGACAGACTTACTGTAGGTTGTGTGGTTTCCTTCGATCGTTGCGTGGTTTCCTTCGATCGTTGTGTGGTCTCCTACAATCGCTGTATGGTTTACCGAACTTGAATTTTTGTGTGGTTTCCTTCGATAGTTCAGTGGTTTCCTTTGATATTTGTGTGGTTTCCTTCAATCGTTGTGTGGTTTTTTTTTTCAATCGTTGTTTTTTTTTTTTTCAATCGTATAGTGGTTTCCTTCGATCATTAGTAGTTTCCTGTCGATACAGTAGTTGTATGGTTTTCTTCAATCGTTGAGTGCTTTCTTTCTATCGTTGTGTGGTTTTCTTCAATCGTATAGTGGTTTCCTTCGATCGTTGTGTAGTTTTCTGTCAATCGTTGTATGGTTTTCTTCAGTTGTTGAATGGTTTCCTTCTATCGTTGTGTATGTAGTTTCCTTTTGTGTGGTTTCCTTCTATCGTTATGTGGTTTCCTTCTATCGTTGAGTGGTTTCCTTCGATTATGGTATCCTTGATAGTTGTGTGTAGTCCATCAATGGTTTAGGGGTTTCCCTAGTTGTGAGTGAGAGAGTGAATGGTTGTTTGTCTCTATGTGTCCTTGTTATAGACTGGAGACCTGTCCAGGGTGTCCTCCGCCTCTCGCACAGTGATAGCTGGACATGGACACCAGTGACCCCCCGTGACCCGAAAAGGAAGAATCGATTAAAGATAATGGATGGATGGATTTGTAATCTGATTTATAAATGAGTCCAATCTGAAGCAAAGTTAGCACCAATACATGAGGTATAATTCATTTTAGTTGAGAAGCCTTTTACTCATTGATTTTATTGTGGTGAAAAGTTAGCTCAGATTAGATGCCTTGCTTCACTACACCTGTTGAAGTGTGGAGAGGGTATGCTTTGGAAGATTCTGAATTATGTTTCGAAAGTCAGAAATTAATTTTGTTTATCCGTGCTGCTTCTTAAAGCGAGTTAGCGGAACAGTTGCTGTTCATTGCTGTTTCTTCACTGAACCCTGAAGAATATCTGTCTGAAAATAGAAATTGAAGTTATAAAATGTTTGTCTTTAGTCACACCTTTCAAACGTTAGATTTGTGTAATTCTGTATGATGAACAGAACATGATGCTAATCAGGTTAGCTTTACTATGGCTGTTTTAATGTTGAGTTAGCATCCATGCTATCTGTGATTATTCAAGTTTGTAGACGTTAGATTTTTCAAGATAATTCAAGGGCATCAACTACTATTTTATAATCTGAACGTGAGGTGTCTGATGGTTCCCACCTTTAGGTTCAGCCCAGAAAGGTTCTAGCAGATGTGGAGCGTCAGTCACATCATTGCAATGCGATTAGATGATCTTTGAGTTGACTGAAGACCTGAAGGATAAAAAAATAAATAAACCTTGGACGTCTTTCTTTGTGCAGTATTTCCCCTACCATTGGGCGGCCGTGGTGTAGTGGTAATGGCAATCGTCCCCCGATCGGAAGGTTGGAGGTTCGAATCCCGGTTCCTCACACCATGTGTTGTTGTGTCCCTGGGCAAGACACTTAACCCCGAGTTGCTCCCGGTAGGACTGGAAGGCGCCTTGCATGGCAGTCGCCGCTACCGGTGTATGAATGTGTCTATGAATGGGTGGATGGTTGGTATTGTAAAGCGCTTTGGGGTCCCTCACAGGGGGCTGGAAAGTGCAATATAAATAAGCTCCATTTACCATTTACATTATACAAACAGGGCAAACGGCCGCATTAACCGAACGCCTCACCCCCCCCACCACTAGAGTTGCATTCGGGCCCAAATAATCCGACCCGACCTGGCCCCAGTCCGTAGCCATAATTTCAGAACCCAACCCGACAAATTAACAGTAATTACAGGTCTCCCCCAACATTTTTAATTAAGCTTTGACTGCTTATGTAGTTATTAATGGTCGGCGGACACGCACGGCTGAGTTAAGGGGGCAGAAGATCGGAGCCGAGGGGGTGTTTGTCCTTTCATGGCCGTCAAAGCTCATTAAACCCTGTTTCTGCCTGCATTCTACATTATTCAGACATGGACCCTGCTCTGACATGTCGGATATTTTGTGATCTCACCTGTTTGGGTCATCGGTCGCACGCAGCTCAATGAACGTCAGTTTGGCTTTTGATGGATCGCTTCCTGGTAGTATAGTCCCATCTGCAGCCTAACTGAACTTTTGTTTAACCTCTTTCAAGGCCGGTCAGTGCACAGTCAAATGACCGCATGCAGCTAGTAAATGTATGGCAAGCCATGTTGCCATATATTTGGATCGTCAACCACCCACATCCGCTGACACAATCAGAAGCCCGGCCCGTACATTATTATGGCTTGACCCTAATACGGGTCGGACCGGGCTCCAGGTTCGAGGTAGAAATGACAGCTCTTCCCCCCACCCCAAATCGATGAAGTAGCGTGGGTGCTAGCAAAATTGCTACTGACGTACCAGTCCGGTCCCCACCCCACTCGACAATTATAATAATAATAATAATAATGTCCTTTTCTGTCATCTGTGTATGTTTCCCATACACAGACGAAATTCGTCTCTGCATTTAACCCAACCACCACCAGGTGGTGCAGTGAGCAGCCATAGAAAGTGCCCGGGGAGCTGGAGAATTAGCACTACTTTGACTAAGGTTGCGCTTTTTTGCGCAAGTGAACTTTGCTTCTAAATCCCCCGGTCCCTTTCAGTGGGCTATATAATGTCGATTCAAATGCTAATGACCCTACTAAAGACCCATTAATTGTACACCTACACCCCACCCCCTACCCCTCAGTCCAAAATCCTTGGACCCAGTGCAGGCCTTGTATAACACATAAGCATTTATCGCTGCCAGGTCAAGCATGTTGTAGAACACGGCGATGGGCCGCACCGTATATAAATGTGCAATCTGGTCCATTATACCGGTGTGTCAGTTGACCTCGGGTCATGTGACCTGTGTCGGTCCATCAGTTGACCTCATGTCGTGTGACCTATGTCGGTCCGTCAGTTGACCTCAGGTCATGTGACCTGTGTCGGTCCGTCAGTTGACCTCGGGTCAAGTGACCTATGTCGGTCCGTCAGTTGACCTCAGGTCATGTGACCTGTGTCGGTCCATCAGTTGACTTCATGTCGTGTGACCTATGTCGGTCCGTCAGTTGACCTCAGGTCATGTGACCTGTGTCGGTCCATCAGTTGACTTCATGTCGTGTGACCTATGTCGGTCCGTCAGTTGACCTCAGGTCATGTGACCTGTGTCGGTCCGTCAGTTGACCTCGGGTCATGTGACCTGTGTCGGTCCGTCAGTTGACCTCAGGTCATGTGACCTGTGTCGGTCCATCAGTTGACTTCATGTCGTGTGACCTATGTCGGTCCGTCAGTTGACCTCAGGTCATGTGACCTGTGTCGGTCCGTCAGTTGACCTCGGGTCATGTGACCTGTGTCGGTCCGTCAGTTGACCTCAGGTCATGTGACCTGTGTCGGTCCATCAGTTGACTTCATGTCGTGTGACCTATGTCGGTCCGTCAGTTGACCTCAGGTCATGTGACCTGTGTCGGTCCGTCAGTTGACCTCGGGTCATGTGACCTGTGTCGGTCCGTCAGTTGACCTCAGGTCATGTGACCTGTGTCGGTCCATCAGTTGACTTCATGTCGTGTGACCTATGTCGGTCCGTCAGTTGACCTCAGGTCATGTGACCTGTGTCGGTCCGTCAGTTGACCTCGGGTCATGTGACCTATGTCGGTCCGTCAGTTGACCTCGGGTCATGTGACCTATGTCGGTCCGTCAGATGACCTCGGGTCATGTGACCTGTGTCGGTCCGTCAGTTGACCTCAGGTCATGTGACCTGTGTCGGTCTATCAGTTGACTTCATGTCGTGTGACCTATGTCGGTCCGTCAGTTGACCTTAGGTCATGTGACCTGTGTCGGTCCGTCAGTTGACCTCAGGTCATGTGACCTATGTCGGTCCGTCAGTTGACCTCGGGTCATGTGACCTGTGTCGGTCCGTCAGTTGACCTCAGGTCATGTGACCTGTGTCGGTCCATCAGTTGACTTCATGTCGTGTGACCTATGTCGGTCCGTCAGTTGACCTCAGGTCATGTGACCTGTGTCGGTCCGTCAGTTGACCTCGGGTCATGTGACCTGTGTCGGTCCGTCAGTTGACCTCAGGTCATGTGACCTGTGTCAGTACGTCAGTTGACCTCATGCCGTGTGACCTGTGTCGGTCCGTCAGTTGACTTCATGTCGTGTGACCTATGTTGGTCCGTCACTTGACCTCAGGTCATGTGACCTGTGTCGGTACGTCAGTTGACCTCATGCCGTGTGACCTGTGTCGGTCCGTCAGTTGACCTCATGTCGTGTGACCAGTGTCGGTCCGTCAGTTGACTTCATGTCGTGTGACCTGTGTCGTTTTGTCAGTTGACCTCATGTCATGTGACCTGTGTCGGTCCGTCAGGTGACGGACAACAATAGGTCAAGCATGTTGTAGAACACAGCAATGGGCCACCTGCATGTGCCGGCACGCACCGTATATACATGTGCCAAGGACAAGGAGAGAGACAGTACTTGTAAGCAAAATAATTTATTTGACAGACCATCAGGGTTACAGGATAATCAGCACAGCAGAATAAGACAATTTTATGCATAAAATTGTTCTGGAGCAGACAAAGCTTTCCGTTCAGTGGATGTCCCAAAATGCTCAACTGTGAGATAAATTCAGGGTCTGTTATGTGTGAATTCAGGTCAGGGCCTCTCTTCTGACTAAGGGGGGAAGTGCAAGCAGAGTCTTACTTACCTGGTGGAAACATTGGAATGCAGTCTGTGCAGTCTGGTGTGGTGGGGGTGTCTGAGTTGAGTGCACATATATTTATAACAAAAGGCAGTTAATGGTCCAATAATTGTCAGGAGAAGGAGGGGGTTTGTCCTCAGGATCTTGAACATTCAGTCATCCTAGTGTTAGGTGTGCACTCATAGACACCCTTCAATTCAATTCAGTTTATTTATATACCACCAAGTCACAACAGAAGTCGTCTCAGGGCACTGACAACAACGTAGTGCTAAACACAGATGTGACCCCCTCCATTTTCCGTCTATAAAATATGACAGCAGAGTAGCGCTACGCTAGCAGGTGGGCAACACAGACGTGACTCTGTCCCATCCTCACCCCACCCCAGACAAAAAAATACAAAACAAGGAATGCCCCGCCAAGGGAACTGATCTACAGGAAACACTGGTATGAAATTTGCACATTTCCCATGCACATGTGGGTTTTCTCCATGTTCTCTGGTTTCCTTTCCCAGTTTAAAAACACACGTTTGGTTAACCGTTAACTCTCTTCATATTCGTATCCGAGCTGTTTGGGCTTATCTAGTTTTGTTCTGCGTGTAAACATTAGTTAGTCTCAGAGGTGGGACCAAGTCACTGTGTTACAAGTCCGAGTCAAGTCTCAAGTCTTTGACCTCAAGTCCTAGTCAAGTTTCAAGTCAAGACGGTCCAAGTCAAGTCAAGTCTCAAGTCAAGACAGGCAAAAGTCGAGTCAAGTCTCAAGTCAGGAACTTTTAATTTCAAGTCATTTCGAGTCGTTCCCCCCCTTTTTTTTATCATTTGCAATTATACATAAAATGTAAATAATAGACCATTTGTTCTTTTTAAAATCTGTATTTATCTCAAATGATAGAACATGTGCAGCTGAACACAATGTATAAACACCGGCTTCCTGAGCTAACACGGTGCACATTATTTGTGGAGGCATTTCAAGGACCGGAATTTTGGCAAATCATAGAATACAAGTGAAGGCTAAGCGGTATCACCAAAGTAGCCCGGAGTACACATGCTAACACAAAGTTAGCTAAAGTCAACTATCTCACAGCAAAAGGAAAGTGCTACCTACCGATCTTTGTGAAGCTTCAAATGCCGGACAAAGTTGGACGTCGTGGAATCTCCATCCGATATTTTCTTATTGCATGTTTTACAAGTTGCAGTTCATTTTTTATTTGAATGTTCATAACCTATGTACCCAAAAGAAATTACTCGCGGAAGCATATTGGAGCGCTTATTTCGTCTTTAGTTCCCTCAGCCCTGTAGCCTTGCCTTGTTTTTTTCAATTGTCTAAATCCTTTTAATTTGATTGGTTGTGCTGCAGTTACGCACACACATACATACGGAGTGTGGAAAAACAGATGCCCGGTCTGCACCTGTCTGTTAATACGGAACGAGTGAAATTAATTAATGGGGTCACTTTATAACGTGTTTTAAATTTTAGACTTGACTAAAATATCGTCTTTTCAAGTAAACAGCTTCAAGTCAAGTCCAGTCCCAAGTCAATGGCGTGCAAGTCAAAGTCAAGTCCGAGTCTTTCAGCATTTTTTCAAGTCAAGTCTCAATCAAAAAAGGCGTTCAATACAGAACAACTGGACTTTATTTGTAACAGAAGAGGTTTTGCTTCCCATCCGGGGAGCTTTATAAAGTTCCCCGGATGGGAAGCAAAACCTCTTCTGTTACAAATAAAGTCCAGTTGTTCTGTATTGAACGCCTTTTTTGATTTATCATGTCCTGGACGACTGAGAATCTTCACCAACAAGTCAAGTCTCAAGTCGTGATTTTAATGACTCGAGTCCAAGTCATGTGACTCGAGTCGAGTCCCCACCTCTGGTTTGTCTTCATAATCTGCAACATTAGTGCTCCCCAGTCTTGTATGTTTTGAAGCCGTCTGACTTTTCAGGAACAGCGCGTGTTGCTGCAACAGCGCGTGTTGCTGCAACAGCGCGTGTTGCTGCAACAGTGCGTGTTGCTGCATGCTTCCTGTTATGGAGCTCAGAACCAGGAGCAACTCAGGATAGTTGTTTTGATGCAGCACATGTTCAGAGGCTCACTTCATCCGTCTACTGAAAATTATTTATTACTAACTTCAATCAGTCTCTTTATGACGTAACACACCAGCTAAAATACATGTGGGGTTGGCTTTTGTGCAGCAAAACAGAAACGTTGAGTGGAAGAGCCAGAAATATGAGAGCAGAAGACTTCTTAAATAAACAAATGTTGCTGGATGATTTTAATAATAAATCTAATTTTTTCTTTTGATTCCTCTGCAGCTGTCTGATTTTTATCATCTCGAGTCTTTTCTGTCGTCGGTAATCCTCAGCTGGTTGTTTGTGCACCTGCTCGCTCTGCCCTGCACTAAACGAGCCCAGGCCCAGCTGAGAGGCGCGAGAGTTCGTCTGCCTAACGATCCCGTTTGGAGCGCCCGTCGGGTCGTGGAGTTGCAGCAGCGTTTTAATGACGGGGAATCCAGTTTGGTTGGATTTTTACGGTGGAAATTTACTGGCAGCGTCTGGGCCCCGCCCCCAGCCTCATGAATGAGAGCTTATATAGGCAGCGAGGCGAGTGAGCGCGGGTCATTAAAGAAACAAGACGCTGCCAGACAGCCGAACGTATCATATCTTCAGCTTATCTCCAGTTACACTTTCAGCTCTGCCGCTCAACACAATCTCCTCTGACAATAAACGGCTTTGATTTCAGATTTATGGAGTTTATAGTCATCACACGTCAACATTTATCTTTACTTGGTTGAGTCTTGCTGTAACATCTTCAGTAACAGCTTAAAGTTTATAGTGTGAATGTTTATGAAGCATTCACACTACGGTGATCCATTTTTCATCTGTATGTTTTTCAGCATATTTCTTGTTCCACAATTTTTGTGCTATTTCAACAAATCATCAAAACGTTTACCTGTTTCAGGACAATCCTACTATAATGTTTGGTATTGGTGCAACTTTAGCTTTTTGAAATATTTGGCCTTTTCTGCCACTTTTTTTTCCTCATAGAAAATGAACTGAGCTCATTTTACATTCAGATCTTAAGATGTGTTTACAACCTTTTACTGCTCCTTTCACATTTTGTTCTGCTTCAGCTTCTCTCAGCTTCCTTGTGCAAAATTAAACTTTTTTCAGCTACTTTCACCTCATTTCAGCTGTTTTTTTCTCAGCTGGTTTGGGGCCCTTTTAGATTATTTTAGCTAATTTCAGCTTGTTATGCTCCTTTCAGCCCATTTCTACTAGTTTTAGCTTTTTCTGCCATGGCTGCTACTATTTAGCTCCCCAGGTTTTTGTAGCAGTGCACATTGTCGGGGGGTTGACTAATCTTCCTGTAGTCCACCTGCAGCTCTTTAGTTTTTCCAACGTTGAGTTGCAGGTGGTTCTGTCCACCACACCTCTGTATTCAGCTTCCTGGTCACCAGTGGCAATGGCAGAGTCATCCGAGAACTTCTGCAGACGGCAGGATTGTGAGTTGTACCTGAAGTCCGAGGCGTAGAGGAGAACAGAAATGATAAAGGGACCGTTCCCTGAGGAGCCCCTGTGCTGCTCTGTATGGTGGTGTGCTGCAGCCTTTGTACTTTGTAGAAAGATGTCAAGACGGCCTGCGGGCGGACCAGAGGCAGTTGGAAGTGGCTTTTTCTTTCTCTCCAACCAGCCGGAAACATCTGCTGGTTTCAATTGTACTGGTAGTTTATCAGGAGTTTATCTAACCAGCAAGTTGCAGCAGGAAGAGCGTGTAGCCTGACGGCATAACTGGGAGTAACTCGGCTCCACTGGCAGCAGGACCTGGTGCTGGTGAAACTGAGATTTGAATTATTGTTTAAACTAAACAGGAAGTTCATCTCTCCTTTATTTTCAATTCATAACTTCATATAGCGCAGAAGGTAGGGAAGGTGGGCCTGTGATTGGAAGGTCACCGGTTCAGCTCCCTGAACCGACGTCAAAATGTGGGCGGGAAAGGTGAAGCACCCACACCTGCCTCCACCCTCATCTGCCCCACTCTGGGCCCTTGAGCAAGGCCCTTAACCCACACCATCTGCACCCCCGGTCACTCTAGATGGCAGCTCTCTGCTCCACACAGAGGGCTGTGGTAGCTCAGTGTAAAAATAATTGCCAAGTCTTCATGCGAGTTAGTTCGCTGTGGTGACCCCTGAAGAAGGGAGCAGCCGAAAGAAGAAAAAACAAACAACTCCATGCGCTCTCATGATGATTTTGTAAAAAGGCTTGATCCTGTTTGTAAATAAAAAAAATTCTAGGGGTGCACCGATAAATCGTCCAGCCGATTTATCGGCCCCGATTTCTTTAATTTTTGGGAGATCGGCAATTGGCTGATACTTACATGAGAAACCAATTTTACCGATTTTTGTTGTTGTAGTTTTAACAACAATTGTCTGAACTTCATTTATATTTCAGAGCACCACCTCACGGCCAGTTAAAACCAGTTTGTATTGTTTCTAGGATATTGTTGAAGGGTATGTTTTTCAATACATAACATTGGAAAATTGAAGGTGCGTGGTGACCTTATATAACACCTGACAGTGTCGCTTATAAACCAAAATTAGAATCGGCAGGTCAGACTTTTTAGAAATCGGTGGTCGGCCAGAAAACTGCAATCGGTGCACCCCTAGTTTTTTTCTTTTTGCTTAAAAACCCTACATTATTAACATTTGTCATTTGGCAAACATGCAGAAGACAAATCATGAAATAAAACCTTTAAAAGTTTGATATTCACCCGCACTAACGCAAAATGTTTGTGTTAAAAACATTTTTTTTTATAAATAAGATCAGAAGATTTATTCAGCAGCAGATAATGCTGCTAAAATTTAGCTTGTAATAACATGAATAAAAATTTGCAGCACAGACATAAAACATTTAATTAGTGAAGTCACAAATGTGAAAATTGTCGATTTCACTCATAAAATTATAACTGTACCTAAAAGACTTTAAAAATAAAAATATCTGAGAGAAAGCTCACATTTTCAGTTAACATTTTTGACTTTTACATGTTTTCAACTGATATAAAGCACATTTTCATCTAAATGTGAGTAAAATGTCTTATTTATTTATTGTAACTAAACTGGTTTATGCCTTTCAGACAAAGAAAAAGTGACATGTATTTGTGTGATATTTCTATAGACTCTACGTTGACACAGTAACTCTGTGGACATTTTTCTCTGATTAGATGGATCTCCAGGTGCTCACTACGCTGCTTGCTTTGTTTACATACTCGAGCGCCTGTAGATGAAAGAGGAGCTGGCGCCGCCTTCCATCTGGTTCAGACATGTCGGCGGACCGGCCATGCTCGCCACCGGCTCTGAACATCAAAACAATGGCTGCTTTAACCCTTCAACTGCCGGAGCAGCTGAAGCTCAGCGTAAAACCTGGTTTTAGATTTGGACCGAAGGGGTCGGATCTAATAAAGTCAGAAACGTTTAAATAAGTGATTCAGAAGGGATTCTTTTACACAGAGGACTTATGAAGCTTTCACTCTACAGTATTGTGATCCACTTTTCTTCCGTACGTTTCTCTGCATCTTTCTCGTTCCACTATTTTTGTGCTATTTCAACAAATCATGAATCAAAACGTTCAGCTCTTTCAGGGAAAGGCGGCTCTGACTTTTGGTATTGGTGCAACGTTAGCTTTTTGAAATATTTAGCCTTTTCTGACATTTTTTTTCCTCAGAGAAAATGAGTTGAGCTCATTTTACATCCTTCAAATCTTTAGATGCGTTCACCTTTCAGCTGAAATTAGCTGTTCAGCTTGTTCAGCTTCTTTCAGCTTCCTTGTGCAAATGTAAACTTTTTTCAGCTACTTTCAGCTATTTGTTTCAGCTGTTTTGTGATCCTTTTAGATTATTTCAGCTATCTAAAACATTTTGTGTGTCTTCTAATTGTTTTCTGCTAATTTCAGCTTGTTATGCTACTTACAGCTTATTTATGCAAGTTTCAGCTTTGTCTATTACTATTTAGCGGCTTCTATGCTAATTTTAGCTTTTTTGACTCCACATTTTTTGCATGCATTTAAACCTTTTTCAGCCTAATTCAGCAAATGTGCTCTCTCCACTTCTGGTAATTTAAGCTTCGTTCTGCTTTTTTCTAGCTACTTTTCAGCTGTTTTTTTGTTGTTGTTGTGGTTGTTGCATATTTCAGATAATTTCCACTTTTTTGTGCTAATTTCTGCTGCTTTCAGCAAACACGTTCTTTCTGCTTCTTCTAATTTAAGCTGGTTCTACATTTTCATTTATTTATTGTTTATTTTTTCTAATTTCAGCTGTTTTCGAATAGCTCTGCAAATCACACGGCAAATATATGTTCTTTCTGCTTTCTTCTGCTAACTTTGGCTTGTTGTTCCATTTCAGCTACATTTCAACATGTTTTTATAGCTAATTTCAGCAGTTTTCCTGCAAGTTCTTCAGCTATAAGCATTCACACTGCATTTTCACAGGAAACACAATTTCTCTAGTTAAGAAATGAAAGTGATTTTAAATTTACAGTAAGAATCTCTTGAGCGGTTCTGTCCTCCCTCCTGTTTGAAGCCCGTCGTCATGTGTTTTCCATCGGAGCAGCAGCTGAAGCAATCAGCCTCCATGTGTGCAGCAAAAATAGTTGTAGCCTTGTAGTGTGTATTTTTAGGAGATTGTTTGGATCCACAAATAAAACCTGCCGGCCTCCTCCTCGATGCTGCGCAGGAAGCCGACAGATTCCTGATTAGCCGATTTATTTAAAGCGGCTGAGAATGAATCCACACCAACGTTTTATTGATTTAACTGAAACAAGCCGGGGAATTTGCAGGTCATTAAGAAAATATATAACTAAACTTTTCAACAAACTTTCTGACAGTGTAAGAAAACTGTTGAATTCCTGAAAGACGATTCAAAACTAGATCTACTCAAACACTTCATACAGTTCATGCAACGTTCTGACAAAGCTAACAAAAAATGTGTTTCTTTAGAAATGAACCTCAAAGCTCTGCTTCTGTTTCAACCTGCTGACTACACTTAACACTTACAGGAAATCAAAGGGAAGGTGCTGCTCCTGCCAGGCTTCCTGTAATCCACAGCATATACACACACCCAAACATGAGCATTTAAGAACTGACCAGAGATTATGAATACATCCAGATTAAACTGGTTTATAACAGAAGCTGTTATATTTTTGTTTTTCCTGTCATTTAAACTTGGACTTTGGGAGGTCCAAGTCTTATACCCTATTATAAATGTATTACACCAAAGTTAGTCATGGAGTTCCTCAGGGTTTAGTGCTTGGACCAATACTGTTTTACATTTATTACTACCGTTTACATTTACACTGCTTTTATATCTACACTACTGCTGATACATATACAGTATTCTCTGACTAGCCTTATCTAAGGATGCCAAATGTGCCTTATGTGCCTTACTGCATATGCCACTTTGCCTCTATACCAACATCAACTACCTCATACATATACTGTGTACATTAACTCATATGCTGCTGTGCCACTCTTTGCAAATGTCAATGCTAGAACCTTCAGTTTATTTTATAGATATACTTTTTATACTTTTTTATACTACTATGAAAAAACTCAGGACAGTATTACACTTTTATTATTTCATTTTATGCTTATGTTCATTGGGTGTTTGGTGTTTTAGGGGTGTTTGGTGTTTCAGTGTTGGTGTAAATTTTCATACTTTTATACTACTATGAAAAAACTCAGGACAGTGTTACACTTTTACTATTTTATGCTTATGTTTATTAAATGTTTTAGTGTTTAGTGTTTAGATGGTTACTGTTGCACCGAGGGACTGAGAGAAACGCAATTTCAATCCTGTGTATGTCCTGTACATATTGCAGTTCTGACAATAAAGTTGACTTTGACTTTTGACTTTGACTTAATGTTATTAAACAGCATGGGGTAACTTTTAATTGCAATGCTGATTAGTGCCCTGAGATAACGTCTGATGTGACTTGGCGCTATACAAATAAACTGAAGTGAATTGAAATATACTAATATTTTAGCTTTTAATGTGCAAACCAATAGGTTATACTGGCTATGTCTTTATTAAAAGCAAATATTTTGATTACCTGTAGTGTGCTCCAGTCCTTCACATTATTTTGAAAGTTTTTTTGCCTCTGTCCCCTCTGATTTTATAGTGCTCACACACCCAAACTCTCATTGACGTCCATTGTATCTGAGTTCTGAAGTTTCTCTCCGAACCTGAAAGTGTCTTTAACTGGTCATATCTCCTACACAAAACACTGCAGATGATAACTATTTCCATGTAACACCACCAAAAGTTTCTGCTGCCCACGCTTTATAAATAAAATTTGATTTGACTGAGGGGTGTAGGTAGGGTTGGCGTCCTTCAACATTTCAGCAGAAGGTTAGATGTTTGTAGATGTTGCAACGGGGTTTTTCTCACAGACTGAAGATGGTCGTCTGTACCATTTATATTTGATTCTCCTGACAGTTTTGATAAACTCTTAGAAGTTACTGTACTGTACTTAGAAGTTGGAAGATAACTTCTGATCTGCTCAAGATAATTGAATGAAATTTCATACACTTATGCATCTTTACTAGATGGAGTACCCTTACACTTTTCATCACCCCAGCTCCAAGGTCAAGGTCACAGATCAAAGTCAAATTTTATACAAGGGCTATTATTATAGATAACTGTGTTGCTGCATTATAGTTTGTCAATGAATAGACATTGCAGTGGTTCCCAACACTGGTCCTTGAGGAACACCATCCTGCATGTTTTAGTTGTTTCTTTGCTCCAACACACCTGATTCAGTGATTTAATTACTTCTTCATGTACTACAGAAGCCTGTAAATCACCCCTTCATTAAAATCAGGTGTGTCGGAACAGAGGAACAACTAAAACGTGTAGGATGGCGTTCCTCAAGGACCAGGGTTGGGAACCCTAGAATAAATACATGTACCGGTACTGTGTTTTATGTGGTGCTGCATCATCTTGTTTGTAACTGGTGTCATAATAAAAAAAAATATAAACTTGTTTATTTTACTTGAAAATTATTAAATAAAACGTACCGCATACACAACACTTGAGCTTTTTAAATACAGTGTGGTGCAAAATATTCAGTGAAAGCAGAAAAGCTTCACCGATTCAGTACAAAATGGTTCAAAATCACAAAAAAGAAAGAAAGAAAGAAAATAGTCTAATGAAACATGGTTTTCTAAAATGACATTAGTTTATCAAATCAGCAGCTGAGTTATAACTCTGGATCAAAATACAAAAATAAATAACTGCAGGAAGTTTTAATGTCATTAATTGAACGTCTACGAACAGTAAAAACTGAACATCCTTTTTGTCGAATCCACAGCGGAAACAAACGGGTTTCTTTATATAAATAAATCCTGGCAGTAAAAAGACTTCCTGACAGGTTACTGCAGTTCATGTAAACTTGTTGTTGTGTCGACCTGCACAACCTGATTTCTCAGCAGCTGTCTGTTCACTGACACACGTGTTTTTTTTTTCTTCTTCTGTTTCATGTCCGATGGCCCCTCCTCGCTCCACCTCCATCTTGCAGGTAAGATTCCTCTGTGACAAATCATTTTTCAGCTTTTTGTTTCACAGCTAAGAGGCTGCAGCCCTTGTAGTTTGAACAGCCGTGGGATTTTTTTTTGTTGTAGTAGTGAGTGAACAAACCCACTCAACCTGTTCCACTGCATTCACTTCAGACACAAACGCCGAGTGATTTCTCACAGGTTCTCAGACGTCGTCGTCAATCGGTCTGGAAAATGATTTATAATTTTTGAATCTTTCTGCGCTGCTCATCCGTTCAGTGGGTTTGTCAGAAAGCAAACACTGTGGTATGTGGTATCTGATGTTGGCACACTGTCAGTTCCTAAAAATTAGCAACCCTTGAAGGCACCAGAGCATCACATTTATTTAAATCACCTTCACTTTATGCATCTAAAGTCCAGAGGCTTGAGTTTGTTTTCATCTCTGCATTAAATCTGTTGCTCATATTACATTTTAGGATTGCAGCAGTAGGTGGGGCTTAAAGTCCCGCATCACTAGTGCACAGACTCTGGTTCCAAAAATAAAACATGGCTGCTTTCCTGAACCCGTTCCCGTGAGCTTTAACTAAGGCCTGTCACAATAAACAATAAATTAATTAATCGAATGATAAATTAAAATTATCAACCTCATTTTCATTTATCGGCTTTATCGTTTCTTCGTGTCTCTTTGTTTACGGAAGGCACCAGATGACAAAAGGCTCAATTTGATCGTTAAAAGCAGCTAAGCTACGATCTAAGCTAACAGGCTGACTGCAGGGGAAAAAACCTCAGTCTTGTCAAATCTCCAAAATTCACGGTTGAAACTTGTTGCCTTGGTATAAAAAGTTGATTTTCTCTGCAAAAAGAAGTTGAGAACTTGTTTACTATTTTTTTAAATTAAAAGCTTTATGTGAAAAATCCTATGCTAAAGAGCTCAAACCACACCAAGCATCTGCTATTTTGAGAACCAAAGAGAGACAGCACAGTCAAGGGGCCTCCCCTCCCTCCCATTTTTCTTATATGACACGCTGCTCGCTCCCTCACTATCCATCCTTCGGTTCAGTCTTATTTTGCCATCCGTGGTTGAGAAAAGGTACTACTGTACGGTATATGCAAAACAAATTAACAAACATTTCTTCTTAAATTTTACAATAATTACTAATTATTGTCAAAATCCAATCAATATTATCGTTTATCGCAATAATCTCTGAGACAATTAATGGCCCCGCAAAATTTGTTATCGTGACAGGCCTACTTTAACTCCCAACAATGAGGAAGTAGGACTGATGTTAGAACATGACTATAATGCTGATTGTTTAATATCTATTTAATTTAGGATGTTTTGATAAAATGATTGCCAGAAAACAAATCAGAAAGAGATATTCTGACTATTTACATGCATTTTGTGATGTTATTTCATGCTAAAGTTTTTTTTTTTTTCATTCAACCTTCATTTATACAGGTTAGTCTCATAGAACCTCTGGGACTCATTTAGAAGAGAGACCTGCTTTTTTGTTTTTTAAACAAAGAATAATGACAACTGTAGACAAAGTTAAGCTAATGCCAAAGTTTAATGCTTCTTTAACAACAGATTCTCAACTCAAACTATTTTGAGAGAAAATTAAAAACATTTAGAACATGGGTGCCCACACTTTTTCAGCATTAGAGCTACTTTTAAAATGACCAAGTCCAAGTGATCTACCTAGGTACTATAGAAACACAAAGCATATACTTATTTATAAACATATTAAGTATTCTTTATTAGTTTTACGCCCCAGCTCGCTGTGGACGCAACATAAACAGTATTACACTTTTATTATTTCATTTTATGCTTATGTTCATTAAATGTTTAGTATTTTAGTGTTGGTGTAAATTTTCATACTTTTATACTACTATGCAAAAACTCAGGACAGTGTAACACTTTTACTATTTTATGCTTATGTTTATTAAATGTTTCAGTGTTTTAGTGTTTAAATGGTTACTGTTGAACCGAGAGACTGAGAGAAACGCCATTTCAATCCTGTGTATGTCCTGTACATATTGCAGTTCTGACAATAAAGTTGACTTTGATAAATGACAAAACTCAAACGTTTGTTGAAAAATAAACAAGCAACAGTTTATTTTTACTGTCCATGTACAAAATAATTTAAAAAAGCCCAGCATTAACTTGCGTTCTTCTCATAAAGGAACTGCAAACAAGAATAACTCAAGATAATGTTTCTGGTTTGTTTTTAAAGTCTTGGAACAATGAGTCAGCTGCTTCAACAAACGCCTCTTTTACCTTCTCTCCATCGTGAAAGGACTTCTTGTGTTTAACAATTTTTGTGGTCAGCTGTAAGAAAAATGACTGCCGTTTGGGGAAATGGGATTTTAATTCCTTCACCTTTTTCTTTCTCGGCTTGCTTTTCTGAAGGATGTTGGTGTCGTAGGTTTTGTGAACAGTCCGAAAGCTCCACATTTCCCCTTTTCGAAATAGCAATGGTACACTTGCAGATGAGGCCAACGGAATTCGAATATAACATTGTGAAAAAAAAGTCCTCCTCCCATTCCGTATGGAAATTGTAGTTTTTTTTGCTTCTTACTTGGTCCAGCTCCCGCACTCATTTTACACACTTTCTTGGATTTAGATCATAAACTGGAGGCTATTACTAGGCAGCTCATTTGTTTTCGGCGTGGTTGTATGTGCATGTGTGTTGACTCGTGTCAGAAAAGGTCCGGTCTCAGATTGGCTACCCTGTATGTCAATCAAGTGACAAATTTCATAGTGAGGATGGATGATATGCTGATGTCTATTAAAAAATGGAAAAAATAAATAAAAAGGCTGATGTCTACTTTGCCATGTGATCTACTTAAATTACCTTCGCTGTAGATGGCGATCGACGTGTTGGGCACCCCTGATTTAGGGGCTCTCTTGCTTATCCCATTCACAAACACTTGTCCTTCTCATCCGTTTCAGTTGTATGGTTAACTAAAACAGCAACGTGCTCAGATATATAAGATTTGTTCTTTATAAAGATCGTTTCTGTTGAACACTATTAGGTCATTTTATCAGGATGGACAATGGACATGTGTTCTGTGGTGAAGCACAAGTTGGACCATCAACAGGGCTGATCGGCTGTTTCTAAAATGTACACACTTCTTGTGTTCTGCTTCTTAAACAGAGACAGAGAAAAAAAAACTGCTTTACTACAGGAATGATAGATGTTCCAGGCAACGTAGCTAATTTTGTTTCATGACAGTTTTGAGCTAGGTACTTTTGTTCAGTTTTTCTTTTCTTTTTAGGATTATGGCACTGTAGTTATCAGAGTGTTGGTTGTAGTTCCTCCTTGTGCCGATCTTCTTCTACAATAGCGATTGCATCTCGTTCTGACTGTTATTCTTTTGTTTTGCTTAGTTTACATGCAGTTTACATGCCAATCCACTAGGGACACTGTCATGCCAGTAGCGCATGTTTTACACTCTTCTTCTGTGGTGTCTGTGACTCTGTTGGAGGGAAGCACGGTGGAATAAAGTTCTGTTTGATCCAATAGAAGAAGTTATTTTTATTGACTAACATTGGTAGCAGAGGATGGCTTCTAACTACAGAGTTCCACCAACGTTTGAAGAAGGAAAGCCTTATGAAAGTTGGAAGAATGAAGTCAACATTTGGACGAGAGTTACAGATTTGGAGAAGAAAAAGTAAGCGCTTGCAGTCGCCCTGGCGCTGTCTGGAAGGGCGCGAGACACGGTGATGGAAATTCCGGTAGACAATTTAAATAAAGACACTGGAATGACTGCATTGTTAGCTAAGCTAGATGATTTGTTCCTAAAAGAGGAAAAGGACAGGATCTATGAAGCGTACTCAGACTTTGACCGAGTCATTAAAGAAGCTAACATGTCGATGGCGGACTATATTATTGATTTTGAGCAGCGTTACTCGCGCATGAAAAAATACAACATGGAGCTGCCCGACGCGGTTTTAGCTTTTAAGCTTTTGGACACCGCGTGTTTGGATCAGGCAGTCAGGATGCTAAACACTCTGCCTGCTCTGCCCCCCCTCCCATTTGAACTGCCTTAACACTAAAACTTTCTCACACATTACCACACAACACAAAGATTTTAACACTGGACTCTGTGTCATCAAACGGGTTATTCACTAAACTCTCGGTCATGTGCTCATACAGTTTGCACTAATGTTTGTATTACATCACTGCCTATAATCATAATACTGTTTACATTCTCTGTTTACATTTATTAATACTGTTTACTTTTATTACTACTGCTTACATGTAATTACTACTGTTTACATTTACACTACTCTAATATCTACACCACTGCTGATACATATACAGTGTGCTCTGAACGGTCTTATTTAGGGATGCCCAATGTGCCTTACTGCATATGCCACTTTTTGCCTCTATAACAACATCAACTACTACCTCATACATATACTGTGTACATTAACTCATACGCTGCTTTGCCACTTTGCAAATGTCAATGCTAGAAACCTTTAGTTTATTTTAGTTATACTTTTTATACTCTTTTTTTATACTAGTATGCAAAAACTCAGGACAGTATTATGTTCATTAAATGTTTAATGTTTTAGTTTTAGAGTTGGTGTAAATTTTCATACTCTTATACCACTATGCAAAAAACTCAGGACAGTGTTAGTTTTACTATTTTATGCTTATGTCTATTATTATATGTTTCAGTGTTTCAATGTTTAGATGTTTACTGTTGCACCGAGGGACTGAGAGAAACGCAATTTCGGTCCTGTGTATGTCCTGTACAGTACATATTGCAGATCTGACAATAAAGTTGACTTTGACTTTGACTTTGAGATATAACTTTTGCTGCAATGAAATCTGCTTTGAAGAGAATATTTGGCGAAAAGAAAAGGAGTATGACAGCAGAAAATATTAACCAGGAGTCCGTGTTTGCTACAGAGCAACGGTGGCAAAAAGGCAAGTCATGGCGGCAAAATACTCGTCATAAAACTCCACAGCCCAGCACTCCACAGCCCGGTACAAACCTCCTGGATAAATACGGAAGACGATCAAAATGTGCAGTGTGCCAAAGTACTTTTCACTGGGTTAAAGACTGTCCACACAAAGCTGAGAGTGTTAAAATAACTGATGATACAACAGACGTGGAAGAGTGCAACATAACTCTGTACACCAAAGAATCACCAACAGATGCAGAAATATTCATGACAGAATGTTTTGGCTCAGCAATAATAGACACTGCTTGTACTAGGACAGTTTGTGGACAAAAGTGGCTGGACAACTACAGTACTGTGTTACAAAAGAAAAGCATGAAGATGATGAAAGAGACAGAAACACAAAGTCACAGGACCTTTAAGTTTGGAGATGGAAGAGTCTTCCACTCCATCAAAAAGGTACGGATACCTGCTCAGATTGGCAACAAAAGGTGTAATATAGAAACTGAAGTGGTACCTGCTGACATTCCACTACTTCTGAGTAAAACATCATTAAAAAGGGCTGGGACCGTTTTGGACATGGAAAGGGACAGTGCAAAGATGTTCAACCAGCCTGTCAAACTGGACTTTACTAGCTCTGGTCATTACTGTGTGAACATTGTGGACAGTGAAAATAAAAATCCTACTCACTCTGATGAGCTATTGGCTGCTACGGAGGAAGAAATACTGACTACAACTGACAACATGAACACAAGTGAAAAGATGATGATAATGATGTCTTTTCCTGTCATCTGTGTATGTTTCCCATACACAGACGAAATTCGTCTCTGCATTTAACCCAACCACCACCAGGTGGTGCAGTGAGCAGCCAGAAAGCGCCCGGGGAGCTGGAGAATTAGGTGTGCACTCATAAGCCGTTTTCGCATTGGCCAGCCCTCCCCGGCTCTCCCCGCTTCTAACCCGGGTTCGGCGTATTCGCATTTACCTTTTCCGCCCGGGATCCACCCTTGTTCTGGAACCATGTCCACCGTGGTTCTATCGGGCCGAGCCCCACGGACCCAGTTTCACGTCATGTACTGCTCACATTTGATTCGTTGTTTGCAGCAGGGGCGGGACTCATTCAAACAACCTCAGCGCGAGGGTTGAATTTCATTCAAATTTAACTACAGAAACCCCTAAAACAATTGTTAGCTGAATTAGTTTTTCTGAGTTAAATTTTTGTTAATAACTGATCACAAATCAGCTTATGTTACAACGTAAATAACAACGAAGCGCGCACCCATTTCCGCCTTTCAGCGCGACTTGAATGTCATTAAACAATAACTAAAACAATAACTAATATTGTCTAACTGTTGCGCGCAGCCAGGGTTTTAAAATATAACTAATAATCTCTAACTTCTACGTGCAGCTAAAATGTTAAGAGGAGTGATTCCTATATGGGTAAGGTGGACACCTGAAAATCCAGTCCGCTGTATAGCTCAAAGCGTTAGTGCACTGTCGTTTTGACCCGGCGAAGCGGGTTCGCTTCCCGCCTGGGACAAAGTTATTTTACTTTTTTTTTTTTATTCACATTTTCTTTTAAATAAAAAGGAGTTTGTTTGGTTAACAAACTCCTTTTTATTTACTCCAATAAAAAAAAAAAAGTAAAATAACTTTGTCCCAGGCGGGAAGCGAACCCGCTTCGCCGGGTCAAAACGACAGTGCACTAACGCTTTGAGCTATACAGCGGACTGGATTTTCAGGTGTCCACCTTACCCATATAGGAATCACTCCTCTTAACATTTTAGCTGCACGTAGAAGTTAGAGATTATTAGTTATATTTTAAAACCCTGGCTGCGCGCAACAGTTAGACAATATTAGTTATTGTTTAATGACATTCAGGTCGCGCGGAAAGGCGGAAATGGGTGCGCGCTTCGTGTTATTTACGTTGTAACATAAGCTGATTTGTAATCAGTAATTAACAAATATTAAACTCAGAACCACTAATATATATACTCAGCAAACAAATACTTGTTAGCGGCGTGTCCTCTCTTAAAACACTGTAAGCGCGCACACAAGAACACTCCACCCACGTCAAGTGAACACTCCACCCACGTCAAGCGAACACCCCACCCACTTCAAGGCTTGCTCTCCGGACAGTGCGTAATGAACGAGGGCGGGCCAGGGCTGGCTCTGGGCCAACCAGAGACGAGCCGAACTGGGGAGGGCCGGTAAATGCGAAAACGGCTACAGACACCCCAAGGTGTGTAGTGGCCGGGGCGCGAACCTGCGTCCTTCGGGTCCCAAGTCGGAATACCTGCCACTACACCATCTTGGATGAAAGTTTTGGAGAAACTTCATAAACAGTTTGGGAACGCCTCTGCTGATAAAATACAAAGACTTCTGACTAGTTCTGGCAATAAGGACATAGAGTGCAACAGTCTGATGAAAAATTTTGTGAAACAGTGTGAAGTGTGTCAGAAATATTGTAAGACCAAACCAAAACCTGCTGTTGGTTTACTGTTGGCGTCTACATATAATGAAACAGTTGCTGTAGACCTGCATGAGCTTGAACATGGGGTGTGGTACCTACATATTATTGACCAGTTCACCCGCTTCAGTGCTGGTAGTGTCTTAACCACCAAGAGGTCTTCTGAAATAGTCAAACGTTTTATCCATGATTGGATCAGTGTGCATGGCCCACCACTAAAGTTATTAAATGACAATAGTGGTGAGTTTAATAACGAGGAAGTGAGAGACATGGCTGAAAACTTTAATATTGAAGTCAAAACCACACCTGTTTACAGCCCGTGGAGTAATGGACTGCTAGAGCGTCATAATCAAACTCTAACTGAGATCCTAATGAAGGTCAAAGCAAGTACTGGATGTGACTGGAGCACTGCCATGGATTGGGCTCTGATGGCAAAGAACTCTAAGCAAAGTGTCCATGGATTTAGCCCACATCCGCTGGTGTTCGGGCAGAATCCCAACCTACCCTCTGTGTTAATAGACAAAGCCCCAGCTCTAGAGGGCACCACCAAGAGTGAATGGGTTGCCAAACACATTTCAGCCTTGCATGCTGCAAGAAAAGCTTTTACAGAAGCAGAATGTTCAGAAAGGATACGCAGAGCACTGAAGAAACAACTACGGCCTACAGATGAGCGATACGAAACTGGAGACAAAGTCTTTTACAAACAAATGAACTGTCCAGAATGGAAAGGACCAGGAGTGGTCATTGGTCAAGATGGTGCAGTCGTTTTTGTTAGACATGGAGGCACCTGTGTCAGAGTGCACCAACTCAGATTAAGGAAAGTTACTCAGGAGCATGAAGAACCTCCGCTTACCTGCACTGAAGATAACAATCAAGGACAACATCCAGTGGACATCGATGAAGAGGAAGTAGGAGACACTAATGCAGTGGCTGCGTCTCAATTCAGGGGCTGCATCCTCATGAGGACCCAGCCTAGCTGGGCCGAGTAGGCCACGCACTCACAAGACCGGGTGGGCTGAGCGAAACTGCTGAAATGGGACGGTCTAGCCTTCAGGTTTGCCGGCCTTGAAGTGGGTGGGGCGTTCTCTTGAAGTGGGTGGGAAGTTCTTGTGTGCCGCTTGGTGTGTGTGGAAAGAGAAGGGACGCCGCTAAAATATATTAGTTAGCTGAATACATGTATATATATTAGTGTTTCTGAGTTTACTGTTTGTTAAGAACTGATTACAAATCAGCTTATAAGGGGGATCTGTTAAGACTAACCCCGGAATTACACTGCACGCGGCTCCGCCCCGCTGCGGTCCGCATGTCGCAGCTGACGTGAGTCCTCGCCCACTGCCTGCGCTCCCCTCAGGTCCGCCTGGATGCGCCGCTCCAAGACACGTGCGAGATCGCGCGATAAATCAAGTGAAGTCAGAACAAAACAATTCATTCGGTGGAAGAAGGAGAACAACTGTAGAGAGACTGCTGCCTTGATCTTCTCTCGTAAATAAGCTACATGGTTTGAGCAACAGGAAGTGATGTTTACATTTCAGAATAAAATACGTTTTTATTTATTTATTTCTTGTATTGCGTTTGTAGGCGTAGTCATAGTCATAAATATAATAGTTTAGTCATAGAATAGTCATAAATGATAGTTTGACAGCATTTTTGTACAAATAAATCCGTATAGAGCTAGGATTAGTCCGCCCGTGGTGATTTTATTTTGTAAATACGGAAGTTGTGCTCGTTCCTTTTCCTGTTGGTGCGACGTAATCTTCAAAAGTTGACTCCGGCACAGCTCCGTCATCCGGCAGAAATAGAAAATTTTCTAATTTTGACGGACTGCCGTCCGCTCTCCGCAGCTCGCCGCCGCCGTGCGGAGCCAGTGTAAATTCTGTCATTGATTATAATGGGTGCGTATTTGCTGCGGAGGTCGGACCGGAGCGGGGCGGAGCCGGAACGCATGTGGTGTAATTCCGGGGTTAGAGTGGACCTACAAAAAGCAAGTTGTCCAGTAGCTCAACTGGTTAATCAACCTTCGATTGGTGCAGAGATACTTTTCTCGAAGCTGGTTCGAATCTCACTCGGTACGGTTAAAACTTATTTTACGTTTGTCTTTTATTGGATAAAAAAATGAGGACTGAGATTAAAAGGAAGGAGTTTGTGAAACTCCTTTTTTTTTTATCCAATAAAAGACAAACGTAAAATAAGTTTTAACCGTACCGAGTGAGATTCGAACCAGCTTCGAGAAAAGTATCTCTGCGCCAACCGCAGGTTGATTAACCAGTTGAGCTATTCGACAACTTGCTTTTCACAGGTCCACTCTGGGTTTTAAAAGATTGCCCCTCAGAAAATCCTTGCTACGCACGTGTAAAATAATCTGATTTGTAATCAGTTCTTCAAAAACAGTAAACTCAGAAACACTAATATACTGTATATTCAGCTAACACATTTTTTTTAGTAATTTCTGTAGTAAAATTTTAATGAGATATATTCGAGCTGAGGTTGTTTGAGATGACTAAATAAAGGTTGAATGAATATTCGCGCTGAGATTGTTACAGAACGAGCTGATGACTCAACAACACGCAGCAGTCCAGTCCTGCCCCTGCACGCAGAAAGTCCCACCCCCCCCGCGAAATCTCTGCTGGCGCTATGAATTCTGGGATAGCCTCCGTCTTGAAGGATTCACGAATGCATCCTTCGATTTCGGCAGGAAGTAGGCCGCATTCCTCGGCCGCATGAGGAGGAGTCTTCGAATTGGGACAGTCCTCCGCGCGGGGCAATGACGTATGCGGCCGACAAATGCGCACTCATGAGGATGCAGCCCCTGAATTGAGACACAGCCTGTGAATCCAGAGAATGATCCTTTGCCTGCTCCTGAAAACGCAGAGGCCGAGAGACAACACACTGGGAACACCATCATAAAGACAGGTCAAATTGTGACATAATATACACCGAGTGGTTTCGAAGCTATTTATAAGCAAACAGAAGTAAACTGAAATAAAAACTAATGCTAACACGGGAAGTCCGCCTCTCAGAACACGAATAAAAAATCGAATCTCATCTCAAATTATTAATCCAAGCCATAGTTAAGTACATTAATGCCTTATAATTACACACTGTAAACAGAAATAATATACACCGAGTGGTTTCGAAGCTATTTATAAGTAAACAGAAGTAAAACCAGAAGCTACCAGAAGCTAACACGAGACGAGTCCGTCTCTGAAAACACGAATAAAAAATCGAATCTCATCTCAAATGATTAATCCAGGCCATAGTTAAGTACATTAATGCCTTATAATTACACTCTGTAAGCAGAAAAAATATATACACCGATTGGTTTCGAAGCTACTTATAAGCAAACAGAAGTAAAACCAGAAGCTAATAGAATGCTACTAAAAGATCGTTTTTTTAATCTCAAACATCTAATAAAGCTACTCACTTGTAAACGTCCACACTGTGATTCCATTCTGTAAGTTTCAGAAAAATCCGTTGAGTGGTTCTTGACTTATCTTGCAAACAAACAGCAAACAAACAAAGCTAACAGAAGTTACATCCAGACCAGGAGGCTGACAGAGTCGGTACGAGCAGAGGAGCTTTTTTTCGAACACATGAGTTGGAAACGGTCGGTGTACTCCTCTGGAAGTGTCTCCTAGCGGCCGAAACTGGTACTGCACTAGGCCCCCTAGCGGCCGAAAGTGGTACTGCACCATTTTCTGCCAAAGTGAAAAACTGTCATAGCTGAGGCAAAAATTGGTCTAAAAATATGGAAAAAAATCCATAAATAGGTCTCACTGGTGTATAGGTCGCAGGCCTTGAAAAAAAACAAACATAAAAAGGTGCGACCTATACACCGGAAAATACGGTAAACAATATAAAAGCCTCAGAAAAACGGTACAAACTAGGGATGCACAATATTATCGGCATGGTATCGGTATCGGCCGATAGCGTTAAAATTCAATATCGGACATCAGCCTTTCCATTAAAATAACTCGCCAATATAAAAGGCGCTGTTTTCACCTGCAACGGCAACGCAACATGATGGCGTCACAAGCTCACAGCGGAGAATAAAATTCAAAATGTCAGCGGTGTAGAAGTTTTATTTTTCTTTGGTGAGGATGTCAGATTCTGAAGATTTATGGGCTATGTTGAGCCTCGTTACATCGTCCCCAGTCTGAGATATTTTTCCAACGTAACGTTACCCGAGTTATTGCCGTCATTTCCGACGTCGTTGAGAAGCTAATAGCCAAGAGTAGCACTTGTTGGGTGAGTTTTAACATAGACATTTGGACGTCATGTCGGCCCCATTAGCATGATTAGTCTTACAGCACAATGGATCGACAAAAAACTTTGAACTTAAAAAGTCTGTCCTTCATGCACAGGAATACAGAGGATCCCACACTGCAGCTAAGAACCTGGAACAAGCCTCCACAAGTGAGACAGCATCGCAAGTGATCAATGCTAATAAATAACATTTAACACTTTTCATTTAATATAAGTTAAAGTACTATGCATATGGCGGTTACTAAATATATGTCACCAGCTCTTACAGTTGTTACACAACTTTTGTAGCAAATAAGCCTAAATAAGAGGAATATGTTCTGACAAAGGAAAGTATATAAAATATCAGTACTGGCATCGGTTATCGGTCAAATAAGTTTTAACATATCGGATATCGACCAAAAATCCTATTTCGTGCATCTCTAATACAAACTGTACAAATAAATTAATGTTCACCTTTTATTTATATTTAGCCTTCAAAAAATATGATTCACCGTCATTTAAACATAAAACTCTCAACTTTGTCAATATTAATAGTTTTAACTTTAAACAACAACATAACCCATGCAGTAGGGGTGTATCTGTACATGTGGGTGTACCGAACCGTTTCGGTACGCACGTTCAGTTCGGTCCACGTGCGTACCGTTTTGGTTATTTTTTCACTCATTAAATTTTATAAACGAGAAATTATGCACCACGGAACTAAAGTTTCTACGCGTGTTTCAGCACGGCACTCTTGTCTTTTCTGTTGCTGCTTATTGTTCTGGTTCTGACTGCTATTGTATTTATTTATTTATTTTCATTTGTATAGTTTATTTATTGTAAAGAGTGCTGTTTATTTAAACTATCATCTAAATGGGTCGCTTTTATTTATTTTTATACAAACATATTGTTTACTTGGCACATTTTCAAAATAAACATTTTCTAAATCTTTATTTTGTCTTTTTTGTACCGAAAATAAACCGAACCGAGCCCTCCTTGAAACTGAACCAAACTGAAATGTGATTGTAGCATACCGTTACACCCCTACCATGCAGCAGACGTCTGCATTTGTTCAAGTTGTGATTATTTGCCATATGTAAGGTTAACACAGGGTTAATAGTACAATGAAATGCTTAGGATGAGAAGAACCAATTTGACTCGCTAAAAAAAAAAAATCGAAGAACAAACCAACACGCAATACTAAAAACATGCAATAAGTGTTCACAAAAAAAGTACAAAAAAGTGAAAAATTAATTGTAATATTTACAATGTTCTAAACAAAGATATTGAACAACAACAACATGGTAGAATATAACGGTGCTGCATGGGGTTTCTCTTTTGATACAGCTGGGGGAGTTGTTTCAGGGACATGTCGGCTCAAACTTTTATTGTGCTTCATCTTCTGACTCTCAGCAGAGTCTATCGAGTGGTAACTGTTCAGCTGGAACAAGTTACTGTACATGTGTTCCCACCACAAGTTGGAACGACTGTCACATTTTGTAACGCACTGAAACCTGCAGTTCATCGGATCTTAGAAAGCCGAACCACTTCCACACTGCCGAATTAGTCTTTCCTCTCTTATCAATTATGTCATCTGCTTTCTCTTCACTTGTGAAACCTTGTTCAGTCACATTCTGATGGTCATGGGCGCTCATTTTGAAGTGAAAACTTAACGCGCGTTGGAGATTAGCCTAGCTTAACCTGCTACCACTAACTCCTGGATTTGAGCTCTGCGTAAAATCGAAGTCTCCACGCACTTACGTAGTTGTGTTGCGGCTTTTTCTGATTGGGTTGAAACTGAATACTGTAAGCTGCTTGAACCCCTAGAAAAAGAGACGTGTCAGTGAAACGCTGTAATCCTATCGAAATATTGAAAATGTGCTGAAAACTCATATCACCGTTATTAAATAAAAGTATATCATGACATGTATCAATATTGAATTATTGTCCAGCCCTACATAAAGATGAATTTTTTCCCCCGACCAGCTTTAAAAACATTTCTTCGTTGTCTTGTTTACCAGTTAACAGTACTGTACAGTAGTTTGATGCGTGTAGATGGTCTATCAGTATCAAAGTGTTTTATTGACCAGATATTTTATTTTTTTATTTAACCTTTATTTATACAGGTAGTCCCATTGAGCCACGAGAACCCATTTTTTTCAAGAGAGACCTGTTTAGGGAGCAGATGGTGGGGGTTAAGGGCCTTGCTCAAGGGCCCATAGTGGGTTGAATGAGGGTGGAGGCAGGTGTGTGTGTTTAACCATTTCCACCCACATTTTTGATGTTGTCGGTACCGGAGCTTGAACCGGCGAATCTTCCAATCACAGGCCCACTGTCTCTAACCTCTGCGCCATTTGCATACAGTTTTACAGTTTTTCCATTCAAAAGGTGTAACTTCCTTTAAAGTAACTAGGGATGTGCCAATCGATCGGCCACCGATCATAATCGGCTGATTTTCATGAAAAAGTATGTGATCGGCGTTTCCGATAAATGCCTTCCATTGCCGATCACAAAAACAGCCTGTGCAGCATTCAGTGTAGTGTCCCCCTCCCCCTTTCACCCCGCTCCTGGCGCGCAGTGGGCATAAATTGTGCATGCGTGTAGAGGGAGCAGATCATAAACAAACATGTCTGCCATCACGTAGCTCCAATGCTAGCCCAGCTCATAGCTCCCGACAGCGGTACCCCGGTTCTTGCACGGCACTCAGCCTCCTTCGGTCGCAACAGCTCCGAGGTCTGTGCACTAGTTTGTTTTGTGGTACCTGTCGACGGCTCTTCAGTCCGTTCGCGGCGTTCAGCCCTCTCTGGTCGCGGCAGCTCCGAGGTCGGCTAGTTTCCATGCCAGTCAGGGTTGCCAGATAAGAAATGACGAACTATTATACTGCAGGGGTTGCCAGATAAGAAATGACGAACTATTATACTGCAGATTTAAATTTATTAATGCTGTGTTCAACATTGTTCCCTGTTCAAAGCAAATGCACTTTAATTTTGCTGCTGTTTCTCTGTTTTAAGGTCTTTAAGACCATATGTTATTTAAGTAGCAAATGGGGTATTTTATTTTATATAAGAAGTAACAGATGTGTTTTTTTATTGAAAGTAAGGTAAACATTTAGTTTTTTTCTTTGATAATGCACAATGTTTGCTGATGCACAAAACAGCAATTCTTGCTCTCAGGTATTTTTGATTTTGTAATGTATGGTTATTTATTTGAATGCACTCACTTTATTTTTTTTTACTTTATTTAGGCAATGTTGTGACATTTATTTGACTTTGCACTATTTAGCCTGTTGAGAGCTACACTGTTTTCAGTCTTTTAAAGATTGTGTTACTGAGTTAAATTTAAGTGTTTTTTTTTTTACTTTTAACTGAATAGTTGTTGCATTGTGCCTGCAAGTTTGTCTGTATTTGTTCTCTGAAAAAATGAGTAAAAATATGTTTTTGTCTAAATTATGGTGATTTTATGGTTCTTTTCAGATCTTGTAGCCAGAAGCAGCACTCATAACTAAACCAATTAAGTTACAGTCAATCCATCTGATCGGTGATCGGTATCGGTGATCGGCACACATAGGTGATCGGTATCGGTGATCGGCACACATAGGTGATCGGTATCGTGATCGGCTGCATAAAACCTGATCGGAGCATCCCTAAAAGTAACACAAAAACGTCATCTGTTGGTGTTTCTGAGCCGCACTGCAGCTCGTATTGAACCTCGGCGTTAATGGAAACGACAAAACCATCGGCAGCAAACTGAGCGTGTGTGCGTTTCACCACAGTGGCAGCTCGGTGCTACCACTTCCTCCTCGTGGCGCCCACAGCTGGTGGCGTCACGTGTGGAGACTCTTTTCAGGCTTTTAAACTGAGTGTTGTGATGAAGACAGTATTATGAATAAAAATCTTATGAATTCACTTTAATTAATAAAAATGGGATTGTCTTTGTAAAGGAAGCTTAACTAAAAGTTACACTTCACATGAGACGGAAACGTTTCCTCTCTGCAGTTTGTTCACTTTATGTCAGAGATACCACGGACAAGGCAAAAGCTGTGTATAATACCAAATACATGTACCTGTATATATTTTTATTTAATAAAGTCGTATCTGATTTCAGTCCACTTTAAAGATTCTGGTGAAGTCTGCAGGAAAAGTTAACTTGTGGCAATGATGACGCCATTTAGCGAAAGTGGCTCAGGGTTTCACCACCTACTGCCGAGCCGAGGCAGGAAGTTTCTGAGGTCTGCTGGGATTTCCTATGATTCACCAGCTTTAAAACTTATACAACAGCATCTCGAAGTACAGAGTTGAATCATTTTATATATTCAGGGACAATGTTATGGTCGCTGAGCTGCCAGCTGGTTTCAATCATCATTTGATCTTTGAGATTCTGCTCTTCCAAACCCAAAATAATTCAGCGTACGATAATATGAAGTACAATTTAAACCTTCATATTTGAGGAGAAACCTATTTTGACCAAATATTTACAGTATACAAGAGAAAACACCCATTTTTTTTAGTGTAGCTCAAGAAAACAGCTCTATCTTTGTGTTATTTGTTCTATAAAATTCCACTGTGAACACATAAAACTCTCGATGTTCACAACAGGTGAACACTGAGTGAGTTTAGAGTCAACAGGCCTGTCTGTTTCCATTTGACAGTGACTTGATAATGTGTTTACGTTGATTATCAGCTGATATCTGAAGCCTGGCTGGGCTTTAAGCTAGTTAAAAGCAACGGTGACGCAGACAAAAAAACAGGAGGAGGAAAATCTGTGGCAGAGCATCACATGATCACTTAAAGCAGATTTAATCCAGATGGACGATCCAGCTGATAGTGTTAATTTGAAGCGCAAATAATACACACACCTCTCCCAGCAGCCGAACACATCTGCCATGTTTCTGGGTGTTAACCTATTTGTGTTAACCTGTTTGTGTTAACATGGTTGTGTTAACTGTTGTGTTAACGGATTATGTTAATCTGGATGTGTTCATTTATTATTATTAGGCCAGAGAAGCTAAGCGCTCCGAAGGCCTATTGCAATCGTAGTGTTTCAGGCCCGAGCTGGAAAATTTCCGCCAAATTAATTGGCCTTTTGGGGGCCTTAACATATCCCAAAACTCACCAAATTTGGCGGACGCATCAGGACTGCTGAACATTTACGTATTTTAAAGGCGTTGCAAAAAATCGCAACAGAAACGGCTCAAGAGCGCCACCTGGATAATTTCAAAATACCCTCCGCCTTAGCCTTAGCTCGTAGAAGCATGACATTTGGTACACTCTTCCATTTCCCCAAGATGCACAGAAAACCCTCTGGCACAAACGTTGTATGATAAACAGGAAGGTGGCCATTTTGGAACGCCGTCCCAAATTTCACACATTTTTACCTCCGTATTTGAACAAACTCCTCCTAGGGATTTTGCTCAATCGGTTTCAAACTTGGCATTTTGTTCAAAAGGCATGGGGGATGAAAAGTTACCTAAACGGTTAATTTCGGAGCATGCTGAAGGGGCGGGGCCTGACCTCAAAGTTTGACATCTCGCCATAATTTATTAACCTTTATTTAACCAGGCAAATCCCATTGAGATCACAGATCTGTTTTGCAAGGGATGTCTGGGCTTGAAGGCAGACTAACATGCATTTTTTTGGTCTGTGGGAGGAAACCGGAGTACCCGGCGAAAACCCATGCAAGCACGAGAAGAACATACAAACTCCACACAGAAAGACCCCATGTCCAACCAGGGATTTAACCCAGGACCTTCTTGCTATGAGGCAACAGGGCTAACCACTGATCCGTCGTGCTGCCAACTTGTTTGTGTTAACTTAATTGTGTTAAATTGGATGTGTTAATATGTTTGTGTTAACCTGAATGTGTGAACATGGCTGTGTTAACCTGGTTGAGTTAACTTGTTTGTGTAAACCTGGTTGTGTTGCAGCAGAAACAATCCCTCAGTCCTCATCAAACAAAATCAGTTTTCCTTGAAGCAACGCCTTCTGACTACTACCTCACACACAAATATCTGAATAAAGCTGTTAGCGCTCAGCGTTGTGTTAGGGATGACTCTCAGCTACTACCACACCAAAGTTTAGCTCAACGTATGTAAAACTGATGTTTGGGAGACTAGTTTGTGAAAGAAAATCCCAACAATCTACTGAGACAACAGATGAATTTTGAGCAGTTGACAATTGTTGAAAAACAGTAACAGAGGGAGACCGTGAAAGTTGCAACAACGAAATAGCGAGGGAAAACAATACAACGCTCGACTGTCACCTCGTCGGAGCATCAAGACAAATTCCTTCAGCAAGGAACAAACGGAGGTTCTCCAAGAGTTCTCTTAGGGTACATTCACACCAACCCTGTTAAGTCTGCTTTAATCAAACTCTAGTCCGTTTGCCTGGAAAGTCTGGTTCGGTTCATTTGGGGTAGAGATGCACCGATCCGATACCAGTATCTGTATCGGTCCCGATATTAAACAAAGTTCTAGATCGGGTATCTGTGACAATGGACCGGTCCATAGGGGCAATCTATACATTTTATAACAATACCATACCATACCATACCATTTTATTTATAAAGCACTTTCAACAGGAACAAGTCCACACCAAAGTGCTGAACAAACAAACACGTAACAGGCAACACAGACAATGAAGTACAACACGAAAAACATAAAAACATTGCAGATCATAAGTAAAACGAACAAATATAAATCAGCTGGCATTGAAAGCAATGGAGTAGTAGTGAGTTTTTAACCGGGATTTGAAAACTGAGAGGGAGGGGGCCTGTTTGATGAGCAGCGGTAACTCGTTCCAGAGTCTTGGGCCTGCTACAGAGAACGCCCTGTCACCTCTGCGCTTAAGGCGAGTTTCTGGAACTCTTAAGAGTACCCGGTCCTCTGACCTCAAAGCACGTGGAGGGACATATGGGTGTATCAGATCCGAGAGATAGGCGGGGGCGAGACTGTTCAGCGATTTGTAGACATACATGAGAATTTTGAATTGGATTCGAAGATGAACCGGTAGCCAGTGAAGGGAGGCCAAGACTGGTGTAATGTGCTCTCTTTTGCGTGTGCTGGTTAAAAATCGGGCAGCTGCGTTCTGAACCAGTTGTAATCGTGCAATGGTGGCTTGACTGACGCCAAGCAGAAGTGAATTGCAGTAATCAAGCCTAGATGTAATGAATGCGTGAATCACTGTCTCCAGGTTGTTTTTTGATAATATGGGCTTCAGCTTAGACAGACGCCTCAGCTGGAAAAAACAGGATTTGACGATCATGTTTACATGACTGTTGAGTTTCATGGAAGGATCCATTATCACTCCAATGCTGAGCTCCGCGCGTGATGTGACGTTATACGCCAGCGACACGCAGTGCAGTGGCACGTGCAGTTTTCCAAATGGAGCGAACGAAAGGATCAGCCATCTGGAGCTTTTTTACTTTACCTCACCCAACACATCCGACGGCTACGTGCAATACATGCGCAGTGACTGTTCCAAGGGGCGGAAGTAAAGCTTCAAGCTACAACACAGTCAACCGTCAGCGGTTTCCTGGCCTTGCTGCCGCTGCCTTTAAGTATCTATGTGCGCCCTGC
>JBBPBX010012016.1:11214-54819 GCA_038048925.1 Garcialebias charrua | reverse complement strand
CTGGAAACCTGTCCAGGATGTCTCAGTGATGGACTGGAGAGCTGTCCAGGTGTCACTGTGATGGACTGGAAACCTGTCCAGGTGTCACTGTGATGGACTGGAGACCTGTCCATGTGTCACTGTGATGGACTGGAGAGCTGTCCAGGTGTGCCTGTGATGGACTGGAGAGCTGTCCAGGTGTCTCTGTGATGGACTGGAGAGCTGTACAGGTGTCACTGTGATGGACTGGTAACCTTTCCAGGTGTCACTGTGATGGACTGGAAACCTTTCCAGGTGTCTCTGTGATTGACTTGAGACCTGTCCAGGGTGTCTCTGTGATGGACTGGAGACCTGTCCAGGTGTCACTGTGATGGACTGGAAACCTGTCCAGGATGTCTCTGTGATGGACTGGAGAGCTGTCCAGGTGTCACTGTGATGGACTGGAGAGCTGTCCAGGTGTCACTGTGATGGACTGGAGACCTGTCCAGGTGTCACTGTGATGGACTGGAAACCTGTCCAGATGTCTCTGTGATGGACTGGAGACCTGTCCAGGGTGTCTCTGTGATGGACTGGACACCTGTCCAGGTGTCACTGTGATGGACTGGAAACCTGTCCAGGATGTCTCTGTGATGGACTGGAGAGCTGTCCAGGTGTCACTGTGATGGACTGGAAACATGTCCAGGTGTCTCTGTGATGGACTGGAAACCTGTCCAGGATGTCTCTGTGATGGACTGGAGACATGTCCAGGTGTCTGTGATGGACTGGAGACATGTCCAGGTGTCTCTGTGATGGACTGGAGACATGTCCAGGTGTCTCTGTGATGGACTGGAGACATGTCCAGGTGTCTCTGTGATGGACTGGAGACATGTCCAGGTGTCTCTGTGATGGACTGGAGACATGTCCAGGTGTCTCTGTGATGGACTGGAGACATGTCCAGGTGTCTCTGTGATGGACTGGAGACATGTCCAGGTGTCTCTGTGATGGACTGGAGACATGTCCAGGTGTCTCTGTGATGGACTGGAGACATGTCCAGGTGTCTCTGTGATGGACTGGAGACATGTCCAGGTGTCTCTGTGATGGACTGGAGACATGTCCAGGTGTCTCTGTGATGGACTGGAGACATGTCCAGGTGTCTCTGTGATGGACTGGAGACATGTCCAGGTGTCTCTGTGATGGACTGGAGACATGTCCAGGTGTCTCTGTGATGGACTGGAGACATGTCCAGGTGTCTCTGTGATGGACTGGAGACCTGTCCAGGTGTCTCTGTGATGGACTGGAGACCTGTCCAGGTGTCTCTGTGATGGACTGGAGACCTGTCCAGGTGTCTCTGTGATGGACTGGAGACCTGTCCAGGTGTCTCTGTGATGGACTGGAGACCTGTCCAGGTGTCTCTGTGATGGACTGGAGACCTGTCCAGGTGTCTCTGTGATGGACTGGAGACCTGTCCAGGTGTCTCTGTGATGGACTGGAGACCTGTCCAGGTGTCTCTGTGATGGACTGGAGACCTGTCCAGGTGTCTCTGTGATGGACTGGAGACCTGTCCAGGTGTCTCTGTGATGGACTGGAGACCTGTCCAGGTGTCTCTGTGATGGACTGGAGACCTGTCCAGGTGTCTCTGTGATGGACTGGAGACATGTCCAGGTGTCTCTGTGATGGACTGGAGACATGTCCAGGTGTCTCTGTGATGGACTGGAGACCTGTCCAGGTGTCTCTGTGATGGACTGGAGACCTGTCCAGGTGTCTCTGTGATGGACTGGAGACATGTCCAGGTGTCTCTGTGATGGACTGGAGACATGTCCAGGTGTCTCTGTGATGGACTGGAGACCTGTCCAGGTGTCTCTGTGATGGACTGGAGACATGTCCAGGTGTCTCTGTGATGGACTGGAGACATGTCCAGGTGTCTCTGTGATGGACTGGAGACCTGTCCAGGTGTCTCTGTGATGGACTGGAGACCTGTCCAGGTGTCTCTGTGATGGACTGGAGACCTGTCCAGGTGTCTCTGTGATGGACTGGAGACCTGTCCAGGTGTCTCTGTGATGGACTGGAGACCTGTCCAGGTGTCTCTGTGATGGACTGGAGACCTGTCCAGGTGTCTCTGTGATGGACTGGAGACCTGTCCAGGTGTCTCTGTGATGGACTGGAGACCTGTCCAGGTGTCTCTGTGATGGACTGGAGACCTGTCCAGGTGTCTCTGTGATGGACTGGAGACCTGTCCAGGTGTCTCTGTGATGGACTGGAGACCTGTCCAGGATGTCTCTGTGATGGACTGGAGACATGTCCAGGTGTAATAATAATAATAATAATAATGAATTCAATTTATAACGCGCTTTTCATTAGTGAAAATCTCAAAGCGCTACACACATTGAATGCTACACACATTCATACACCGGTAGCGGCAGACTACCATGCAAGGTGTTTTCCAGTCCTACCGGGAGCAACTCGGGGTTAAGTGTCTTTGCCCAAGGACACAACGACACATGGTGTGGGGGACCGGTATTCGAACCGCCAACCTTCCTATTAGGGGACGACTGCCATTACCACTACGCCACGGCCGTGATGTGACTGTGATGGACTGGACACCTGTCCAGGTGTCACTGTAATGGACTGGAAACCTGTCCAGGATGTCTCTGTGATGGACTGGAGAGCTGTCCAGGTGTCACTGTGATGGACTGAAAACCTTTCCAGGTGTCACTGTGATGGACTGGAAACCTGTCCAGGATGTCTCAGTGATGGACTGGAGAGCTGTCCAGGTGTCACTGTGATGGACTGGAAACCTGTCCAGGTGTCACTGTGATGGACTGGAGACCTGTCCATGTGTCACTGTGATGGACTGGAGAGCTGTCCAGGTGTCACTGTGATGGACTGGAGACCTGTCCAGGTGTCACTGTGATGGACTGGAAACCTGTCCAGGTGTCACTGTGATGGACTGGAGACCTGTCCAGGTGTCTCTGTGATGGACTGGAGACCTGTCCATGTGTCACTGTGATGGACTGGAGAGCTGTCCAGGTGTGCCTGTGATGGACTGGAGAGCTGTCCAGGTGTCACTGTGATGGACTGGAGACCTGTCCAGGTGTCACTGTGATGGACTGGAGAGCTGTCCAGGTGTGCCTGTGATGGACTGGAGAGCTGTCCAGGTGTCACTGTGATGGACTGGAGACCTGTCCAGGTGTCACTGTGATGGACTGGAGCTGTCCAGGTGTCACTGTGATGGACTGGAGACCTGTCCAGGTGTCCTGTGATGGACTGGAGACCTGTCCAGGTGTCACTGTGATGGACTGGAGACCTGTCCAGGTGTCACTGTGATGGACTGGAGACCTGTCCAGGTGTCTCTGTGATGGACTGGAGACCTGTCCAGGTGTCACTGTGATGGACTGGAGACCTGTCCAGGTGTCTGTGATGGACTGGAGACCTGTCCAGGTGTCACTGTGATGGACTGGAGACCTGTCCAGGTGTCTCTGTGATGGACTGGAGACCTGTCCAGGTGTCACTGTGATGGACTGGAGACCTGTCCAGGTGTCTCTGTGATGGACTGGAGACCTGTCCAGGTGTCTCTGTGATGGACTGGAGACCTGTCCAGGTGTCTCTGTGATGGACTGGAGACCTGTCCAGGTGTCTCTGTGATGGACTGGAGACCTGTCCAGGTGTCACTGTGATGGACTGGAGACCTGTCCAGGTGTCTCTGTGATGGACTGGAGACCTGTCCAGGTGTCTCTGTGATGGACTGGAGACCTGTCCAGGTGTCACTGTGATGGACTGGAGACCTGTCCAGGTGTCTCTGTGATGGACTGGAGACCTGTCCAGGTGTCTCTGTGATGGACTGGAGACCTGTCCAGGTGTCTCTGTGATGGACTGGAAACCTGTCCAGGTGTCTCTGTGATGGACTGGAGACCTGTCCAGGTGTCTCTGTGATGGACTGGAAACCTGTCCAGGTGTCTCTGTGATGGACTGGAGAGCTGTCCAGGTGTCTCTGTGATGGACTGGAGACCTGTCCAGGTGTCTCTGTGATGGACTGGAGAGCTGTCCAGGTGTGTCTGTGATGGACTGGAGAGCTGTCCAGGTGTCTCTGTGATGGACTGGAGACCTGTCCAGGTGTCTCTGTGATGGACTGGAGACCTGTCCAGGTGTCACTGTGATGGACTGGAGACCTGTCCAGGTGTCTCTGTGATGGACTGGAGACCTGTCCAGGTGTCACTGTGATGGACTGGAGACCTGTCCAGGTGTCACTGTGATGGACTGGAGACCTGTCCAGGTGTCACTGTGATGGACTGGAGACCTGTCCAGGTGTCACTGTGATGGACTGGAGACCTGTCCAGGTGTCACTGTGATGGACTGGAAACCTGTCCAGGTGTGCCTGTGATGACTGGAGACCTGGAAACCTGAAAACACAAACTGATATTTTTATTAAAACAGCTATGGAAATTTATGTTTTTTGACGGTATTTGATATAAATTTAATTTTAAATTTAATGATTGACATATAAACATTTTATTTTTATTTTTAGTGAACATTTAGTGCATGTAAACATGCACATTTCAACTGGAAATATGAATGATGTTTTTCAGAACGTATGTTAGAATAAACATTAAAATATTTAACAGATATTTTAAAAGGGACTAATTTTTTAAACTATAAATTAATGTTGAATAATTATTAGAAACATTAACTAATATATTACCATTTCAGTGCTGTGGAAACGATTTAGATGTTGTAGAATTCCTTCTGCCTCGTCAACCTGCAGCTCACACAGCTGCTCACTTCCTGAAGTGAAAAGTCTACAAAAAACAGCATCAGGAGAAAAAAAATTATAACCTGCTGTTTCTGGTTGATCACTCGAAATAACTTTGGCTTCTCTGAAGACAAACCGCTAAAATCTAAAGTTTTAAATGGCTAAATTGGACGGATGCGTTTTGTATCTTCCTCTATTGTATTCAATGTGCGCGTTTGAGCCGAGTCTACATGTGACGTCATAATCACGCGACGGGAAAATCCGTATTTACCATGTAAAAAAAAACGGCGCTAATTTTAAACTATTTTGGAGAGGAATTTTCATTCATTTCACATTGTTTTAGCAAAAACGATCAGAGGTCAATCTTAATATATATATATATATATATATGTTGTGCCATTTTATGGAAAGTTAAAAGATGATGTCAGGGGAGCTTTAATGTAAACAGATTTTTGAAGGGCGTGGCCTTCAGAGCTCATTATCATAAACAGCCTGTTCAGAACGGAAGTCAGAAAAGGCAGAACTATAAAGGGGATATTTTATTATCTAAGAATTATTTTGTGCATTAAATTGAATGAACATGGTCTGGATAGCCCACAGACATACCATAAAAATTTATAGGACCAATAATTGGTCCCCTTTAACACTGCTGTTTTTATAGATCACTTCAATTCAGTTTTATTTTACAGCACAAAATCAAAGCAATAAAGTACAGGTTTCCCTGCACATGTGGAGCATGCAATTTGTTAAAATAAGCAAAATACATTTTTTTCCTCACTAAGTGACATGCCTTTTTGTTGTTGAAATAAATCCAACAAAAATAATCACAGTAAATGCAGGTCTGTTTCTACAAAATAATGGACCCTTCGACCTAACCACTTCAAGTTTTAGTGTTTGTACTAACTGGATACTTTTCTGCTGTGTCTCACAGACCAGCACAGGTGAAATGGCAGCTAATAGTGGCCAGCTGTTACAGAAGAAGTGGTGAGAATTAAACATGTTTTATTTGACTTTTCATCAAAGCTAATCAACAAAGTCACCTGGCAAGTTCAATAAAGGTTTAATTATTGTCCTTTTGTTTCAGGAAACTATCAGAAAGCTCTGGAAACTTATAAAGAGATCCATCGCAAGTTTCCAGAAAATGTGGAATGTAAGTCATTTTTCAGAAGGACTCTCAACCAGCATCAAACTATCCACTGGTCAGAGTATGAAGATAGTTCAAACATCTGCATGTGCTTGTGTTGAGGTTTGCGGTTCCTGGTGAGGCTGTCCACAGGCATGGGTCTGAAGGAAGTCCAAGAATATGCCACCAAGCTGAAGAAGGTGGAGAAGATGAAGGAGGTCAGAGAGCAGGTAAAGTCTTTAAACTAGCAGTTTGCAGCACTTGTTCTGCAGGGTTGTGTCATTTTGTTTCTATGTTGCTGTGGCAAGTCTTCATGGATTAGTTTTATAGCTCTGATGGCAAGAATGTTTCACTAAGAATGCACTGTCTGTTTTTTTACTCCTTTTTACGAATCATTTGCACTCAATACTGGTTATTCTCAACATCAGCTTTATTATCATTATTGCATTAGATAATCATTTGCTTCCTGTTTGTTGACCTTTGGATGTGAAGCTTTGTATTTTCAGATTTTTTATACCGGTAATAATAATGTGTGTTTTTTTTATTTTTATGTAAGACAACCACAGTGGAATTTTACACACATTTCTTCAATACAACATAATTGAAACACAATTTATTTGTAACTGCAACAGTTTCTAATCATCACTAGAAACCATATCTTCCTGCCCCAATAATTCTCAGTGGGGTCATCTGGACAGTTTCTTTTTTATAGACACGTTTCACCCTCCATCCAGAGGGCTTCATCAGTCAGAGGAGTTCCAGCAAACTGTTTCCCCACCAATCAGTAAACACCTTAAGTGGACCAACCAGTTTGCTGGAACCAAGATGGTTTCTAGGGGCCGTCCTGTCCCTCGTCCCCACTCCTCTGACTGATGAAGCCCTCCGGATGGAGGGTGAAACATTTCTATAAAAAAGAAACTGTCCAGATGACCCGACTGAGAATTATTGGATTTTGTACCTGGATTATTGAGCATGAACTTTCTTGTCAAATCTTGCTGCCTTTTGTTTATTTTTATGAAGGCAGCAGTGCAGGAGGTTGTTCCTCTTCCTCCGTTTCTTCTATCTCAGGAGACCTGAAATTGCTCATGCAAACAGTCCTGGTCATTAAGAATTGCACACTTTTAGCACTAGTGGTAACTTACATAAGTATGGGTGGGTTTTCCTCTGAATGCACGTATAATGTCCTTTTTTTTGGCACAGAGAGATTCTGTTGGATTGGCAGCTCATGTACGAAGTTCAAATCACTCTTTGTGAGGGCTTTGATTATTAGGCAGATGTACTAAATTCTGATTGCACCATTCAAAGATGTGTGGTCTTTTGATATTTCTGACCTGAATGTATTTGTTTGGAAAGCCTTTGCTTCATATTTTTTGTGAGGAATCGGAGAAAAACAAGTCGTTTGTTTAGCAGGTCTACAGGCCTTCCATTAAATTCTGACTTTGAGAGAAACCCGAATAAAAGAGAAGCAGAAAACACCAAATGTCAGAAATGGTCAATATTTTGATTACAACCCAAATTTATTAAAAAATTTAAAAACAAGTATGGTGTTCTGAGTACGAGTCAAAAACAGCCAAAACCAGCTGCTCACATGGTTTTTGGCTGTCAGCAGCCAACTGGTTGATCCACTGTGAGAAGGTGCTATTTAGAAGACTGAGTTGAATACAGCACCTCAGACTGGAGAAGACGTTCAGATGAAAGACGAAACGTTTCTACAATTTGTTTTGTTTTTTGAATGTCCAGAGGACCAGACTTAACTTTTTTAGATTTTTCTACCTGGATTATTGAGCATGCATCAGAATGTTTTTGTGTTCTTTTGCACTAAATTTGGTCGTGATAACTGCAGTTTTTGGTTTATTTTTTTAATTTCCCCTTGATTTTCTGTGAATCAGATTGTACTGATGGAGAAGCAGATGCTAAACATCTGACAGTGTGCAAATCACACTGTCAGATGTCAGTAAGCTGGAGTCCCATAAGACATCTTTATTGTTTAGAGAAATGTTCTCAGATTTGATCCAAGTTTGGATTGTTCAGTCACTTGGAACATCTGATTGCCTTAGATAAGTGTTAGGAATGGATATAACCTGCCAAGGTGGATAATGTGTTAAGTTATCAGGATATCTGCGGGGTTGTAAAAGGTAGTAAAAGGTAGTAAATGAAATTAACCATTAAGGCCATTAAAAATTATTAAACAGTAATAAACGTCATCTGACGAGGTATTAATTTTTTTAAATCTACACATCTTTATTTTTCTCGTTCTGTTGTCTAAAAAAAGGTCTGTGAATTTATTTATCATTTCTAATTTTATGTTCCGAGTAGGACCTTAGCTAAAAACATTGACGTCACACCGTCGGTCAGTGTGCACACGCACCTACAGCTGGCTGAGGCGAGGCTCATGTCTGGACTGTAAAAAGAAACAGGAAGGAGGAGCACGGCTTGATCCTCCGACATTTAAGAAAATAACCTAAACTATTATTTTTTAGCTAGAAATTATAGCAAATGTGTGTCTCAGTCCAATGTTTTCTTAATAAATGCACTTTAATGGTCAAATTAGCTGCATTTTGCCGGGGAGGTGCAGCTGCATTGAAGGTTCCAAGCAGAGCAGAAAGGTGGGGAGAGTATGGCAGGCCGATTAAGTCATTAATAGCTGGTGAAGATTCTCAGTCATCCAGGACATGGTGAATTCTAAAAAGTGCAAGAAAAAAAACAATAAAGTATAGTATAATAGTATAATAAATAAAGTCCAGTTGTTTTTGTCTTGAATTTTTTTTAATTTGTCATTATAGGCACGTTTTCCTATTACATGATACAACAGCCAACAGCATGCCATACAACTATTCAGTGCTGGGCAACGCTAATCCAAAAATTAGTTCCGCTATTTCTAAAGCACTTATTGATTTATTTAGGTCCGCAATTTCAAAAGCACTTATGTATTAGCAATGCTAGCGGACGCTAATGCTAACACGTTAACCGCCATTTTGAAGAGGGCAAATGCAAAATACTTTTTTAAATCCAGCAGATTTGAACCGGTTAAGCTCAGAAAAACCTTGTGCTATAAAGTCAGCTAAGAAATATATTTTTCTCAGCAAAGAAATAATTGTTTTTACCGTGTTTTCATGGAAAGTCCTTATCTTCTGTGGCCGTCGCGGCCGCCATTTTGAAGAGGGCAAACGGCGAAATACTTTTTAAAATCCAGACGCGTCGCGTAGGCCGCTGAGAAACATCCATAAGTTCACCCTCCATGTTAAAAACTCTTCGTCTGACTCTTCGAAAACAAGCAATAAGGCTGCAGAGTAACACACTGGCTGCTAACTGAGAGCGCTCGCTCTAGCAAAGAGACTGAGGGGACGCTTTTTTGTCACGGACCACATCCGGCGCTGACAGGATATGGTCTGTTAGCAGTCGTCCGGGCCCGTAAATAAGTTTTTTCGTTTTTACTGATAGATAATTAGTTATTAACGGTACTGCATTTTAAATAAAAATAGCGCAAATCCGCTTATGAATTATAAAAGTTAGTCAAACCGCTGTAACGCTGATAAATTGTTTAGGTACGCTATAAGCGGATTAGCGCATTAGCGCTCCCTAGCGGTCTGGCGCCCACCTTTGCAACTATTACTACTCTGGGGCCATCAAGTACAGCACTGTATTGCTGTTTTTTCCCCCAGTCAGAATGAATGGTATTTTGATGGTATTATCTCAGCTAAAAATGGTTTATAAAAATGGGAAAAAATCCATAAATATGTCATTTAGGCCTATAAGTTGCAAGGCATGTAAATTATGCAAAAAAACTGTGACTTACAGGATGAAAAATATGGTAGTTATTATTTTTCTCCCTCTTTTTTAATTGTGCATGTTTTCAGTGTTGAATTATTTTAACTAAACTGTTCTGTTTTCAAGTTTACGGTTTTTCATTTGCCCTTAGAGATATGTTATGTGTGGGAACAATTAAACTTTTTGTCTTGGGTTAGATTTAAATAACAAGTAGGTCAGTGCTTTTATTGAGGCAAGAAGCAACTTGATGTATCCAGTAATTGTTATAAAACTACATTTACTACCAAAATTTAGGAAGGAAATTGTAGTAATCTATCACTTTACAATTAGTTGCTCTGAACTGAAGTACAACAGGTTGCCGCTACAGTTACAGCTCAGTGCCGTGATGGTATTAAAAAATATTTTGATGGTATTAAAAAGGTATTAAAAGGTATTAAATTCAACTCAAGAATTTCTGCATATACCCTCGTTATGTATTTTATTCTTTATTCTTCAAATTCCAACATCATAAAGAGTTTAGATAGCACCATAGGAAAATGGATGCAGCAGAAAACTTATAAAAGATTGGTTTTGTGACTGAAGATTCAAAAGGCTTTCCATAACTACAAACTGCAGAGAAACGGTAAATGGACTGTACTTACTGGTATATAGCACCTTTCTATCTGATCAAGACTCTCAAAGCGCTTTACAACAATCTATGGGACCGTTTACACGGCACGTATTTTGAGTAAAACCACACCTTTCTCTCTGCGATTCTGCTGATCGTTTACATGACACCACTGGCCCCCCTCTTTGAATCTGGAGGTTTCTGAATCCACCTTCCAGATTGGAGGTTTATCGCTGACCCCCCGTTGATAACATAAACATCTCCCGCTGAGTTTTTGTTTGAACCACATGCGCGCAGCACGCACGCGCGGACAGACAGCATTTCTATCAAAAACAATGGCGGCGGACACACACCGCTTTCTGAACTACGACTGATAGAATATATTTTGAGTCTCATATTTAATTAATCTACACCTGAATCTAACTGCATCTGTGTTGGAAGAGACACAGTCTGATCCAGTTCTAATATCACTGTTTATTGAACGAGGGAGGCGGATATTTCACATGACATGCTGCACTATAACATACTATAAGGCCGGCAACAATAGCGGGCCCTAAAGCCCCTCCAGAGACCCAGTTGGTGGACTCGGCCCCCCACAGGGGTAAACAACAGGTGGGAGGGACCAAAGTTACAGCAGGTACTGGGGCCCCTCCGGAGACCCCCTTGGGGGGCCCGGACCCTCAGAGGGGTAAACAACAGATGGGAGGGATGAAAGTCAATAAAAAAGTAAATTAAAAGTCCCCCTTAGTCGAATTACACGGGTGGGGGCTAATAATGTGATGAATTTGTCTAGGAGTTTTGTATTATCAGAGGCTCAGTCCTCTCTGTTAAACAAGGGGCTCTCATTTGTTCCTTTTGTGGAGATGGAGAACTGCAATAGGCTGCAAACTAGATACGATGTACAAAGATACCACAGAAGTCTAAAATTAAGTTGTTTTTTTAAAGGGAAAAGTCTGAAATGTCCCCAACCATTTACATTGACTTCAGATTGGACCCCAGCTAACAGTAGTGTGCATCCTAAGGTTACTAAATTGATTGAAAAGGAATTGCATTTTATGGACCACAGGTTTAGACCAGTTGGAGGCCACCTCAATCTATCAGAGGGAGAAAGGCTGGCCCTGAAGGAATTAGCAAACAACAACAACATAGTTATCAAACCAGCCGATAAAGGAAGTGCGGTGGTTATTATGGATAAGGAACAATATATTTGGGAAGCTGATAGGCAACTTAATAACGAGACCTATTATAAAAAACTAGACCAACCCATCTTCCCAGAAACGATTCCCCTGGTTGAAAATATTATTAACAAATTATTTTATAACAATTTCATCGATGATAAACAAAGACATTATCTCCTGGGAGGTTTTGAACCAAGACCGAGGCTTTTTTATCTTCTGCCTAAAATCCACAAGGAGAGAGATAAATGGTCTAAAATTCATCAGGTCCCTCCCGGGAGACCAATAGTTTCTGACTGCAGCAGTGAAACATACCGGACTGCAGAATACATTGACCACTTCCTAAATCCTTTATCCAATAAACACGATAGCTATATTAAAGATACATACGATTTTATCCATAAAATCACAAACTTGCAGTTGCCAGACGAGGCTTTGCTCTTCACCATGGACGTTGATAACCTCTATACGAATATAGACACCTCTGAGGGCCTGCGAGTGATACAAGAAACCTTTAGACAGTTCCCAGATGCCGATAGACCGAGTAGAGAATTATTGCAGTTGTTGGAATTGAATTTAACAAAGAATGATTTTGAATTTAATGGCAAGTATTATTTACAGGTGAAAGGCACGGCTATGGGCAAGAAGTTTGCCCCAGCCTACGCCAACCTGTTTATGGCCAGTTGGGAGAGGACGGCCCTGGACAAATGTGTAAAAAAACCATCACATTATTTCAGATTTTTGGACGACATTTGGGGTGTGTGGCCACACTCCTTAGAGGATTTTGAGTTTTTTTTACAAACCTTAAATACACACAATCCGTCCATCACCCTGAAAGCGACCAAGAGTTTTACATCTGTAGACTTCTTGGATATGACTACCGTATTCTCCGGCGTATAAGTCGCACCTTTTTGCCTACATTTCTAAGCCCTGCGACTTATAGGCCGGTGCGACTTATACGTCGATTTTTCCAATATTTTGGTCATAATTTGACTTTGGTCAAAAACTCCAAAAATGGTGCAGTACCAGTTTCGGCCGCTATGGGCGCTAAGAAACCCTTTACAGTACCTACACTGTTGACATCTGCCTGGTCCAAAAATGGTGCAGTGACACAGAAGATGAAGACTTCAATGGTTTTGAATAAATAAATAAAAACCATAAAATAAATACAGTATCTGTTTCTGTCATCATTTTAAACTGAGACACGTTTTTTACTGTAATGTCAGCTAATAAAAATATATTTTTATGTGTTTATCTTTAAAGATAAATGATGAAAGACACAAAATATACAAAAATTATGTTCATTTATTAATGAAAAGTTCAACTAAGACACATCAAACAAAATACTGTAGTTTTTATGTGATAATCTTGTCAAAAGTCCTTCCAAACAATTTGGCAGCCAGTCCAAAATAATGTTCATTTATTAATGAAAAGTTCAACTAAGACACATCAAACAAAATACTGTAGTTTTTATGTGATAATCTTGTCAAAAGTCCTTCCAAACAATTTGGCAGCCAGTCCATTTTGGGCAAAACACCAGTTCACGTGAGGTGCGACCTATAGGCCGGTGCGACTTATAGGCCGATGCGACTTATACGTTGATTTTTCCATTTAATTGGGCATAATTAGGTTGGTGCGACTTATACTCCGGTGCGACTTATACGCCGACGAATACGGTACATATAAGGGCCGTCGTTTCCCAACTCAACATAAACTGGACATCAGAGTATTTTTTAAACCAACTGATACACACGCTCTGTTATATAAATCTAGTTTCCACCCTAAACATACTTTTGGGGGGATTATAAAATCGCAATTGCTTAGGTTCAGAAGAATTTGTACACAACAAACTGATTTCATGCAGGCTACTAAAATCCTTTTTGCAGTTTTATCCACCAGGGGGTATTCACGCTCCTTTTTGAGGAGATGTTTTAAGGAGTTTGAACTAGTCAGACCTCATCAGGATACCCCTCTGCTACCTCTGGTTCTAACCTACTCGGATTCGGCATCGGGACTGGCTGGAATGATTAAAAATAATTTTAAAAATCTACAGACAGAAAATCAACTTTTCCCAAATCACAGAATGATTACTGCATATAGAAGAAATAAAAATTTGAAAGATTATTTGGTCCATGCAAAACTCAAACCTGATATAAAACCCAGTAATAGTTGCCTTAAACAAAACAGGTGGGTTCAAAATAGATGGAACAAGACTGTTTATAAGACAGACAGCAGGGGACATCTTTATTCTAAAAACTGCGTATTTCTCATTTCATGTCAATTTTGCAAGAAACAATATGTGGGGGATTCTGATAAAGCATTCCGGACCACATTATCTCACATTCAATTTAAGGTGCAAACACGATCAACGTTGGACTCCCTCCTTATTAAACATTTTATTTTGCATGGTTGGGAATCGGCTAGAGTCACTGTCCTACAGAGTAATATTTACTGGACAAGATCCCAGAGACTGGCAGCCTTAAATAAGTGGATACATAACCTAAACACAGAGACTCCACTGGGCCTCAATAGTATTTAGGAGCGACTGGATGGGTCGGGTCGGGGCCCTACTAATATACACCTCACCTATACCCTACCCTAAACTTAACCCTCCCTCTTCTATTGCTTTTAATTATTTATTCAATTTATAGGGTCAAACATAATTTATTGACCCATGTGGCAATCTGGCCTGTTTCCAACCAGGCCCTTTCAGATGTTGAGCAGCAGAGATGGACCGTGCATATTTCTGTCACCTTGGGGGCAGAACTCTCAGTTTCTGGTTGAACCCGGAGGCCTCCGCCTCTGTTTAATGATGGACGGTTTCTTTTCACAAAGATGGCCTCCTTTACTCCTCTCTCAAACCATTGTTCCTCTCTATCAAGGATGTGAACATCTTCATCCCTGAAAGAGTGACCGCTGGCCTGGAGATGAGTGTAGACCGCAGAGTCCTGACCTGATGATGTTGATCTTCTGTGCTGGGCCATCCTTTTGGCCAGTGGCTGTTTAGTTTCCCCGATATAAGACTGATCACAGCCCTCCTGACACTGAACAGCATACACAATATTACTCTGTGCCGGGGGACTGGATCTTTGGGATGAACCAGTCTTTGCCGTAATGTATTTTGGGGTTTAAAAGCCACTGGGACGTTGTGTTTAGAGAATAAACGTCTCAATGTCTCTGAAACTCCCGCAACATACGGAATGACCACTGGTCTGGGTCTGGGTTCCTTCTTTTCACCTGATGGCTGGCTGGAGTCCTGTTTGGGTTTCTTCTCTGCTTTCAGGAAGGCCCAGTTAGGATATCCACATTTCTCTAGAGCCTGTTTTGTGTGTGATTTCTCCTTCTGTCTGGCTCCTGAGTTAGTGGGGACGCTGTCTGCTCTGTGATACAGAGTCCTGATGACTCCTAACTTGTGCTCCAGAGGGTGATGGGAGTCAAACTGTAAATACTGGTCTGTGTGGGTGGGTTTGCGGTACACCTCAGTTTGCAAATTTCCTCTATCAGAAACTGAGACCTCACAGTCCAAGAAAGCCAACCTGCCATTTTTTACATCTTCTCGTGTGAACTTGATATATTTATCCACAGAGTTGATGTGATCAGTGAAATGTTGGACTTCCTGAGATTTAATTTTAACCCAGGTGTCGTCAACATACCTGAACCAATGACTTGGTGGTCTCCCTGAAAAGGACGTCAAGGCTCTCTTTTCTACCTCCTCCATGTACAGGTTGGCAACAATAGGAGAAACTGGAGACCCCATAGCACACCCATGTTTCTGCCTATAATATTGCTCCCCATATGTGAAGTAGGTTGACTGCAGGCACAGTTTCAAGAGTTGACACAGTTGCTCTGTGGAAAGTGTGGTCCTGCTGTTCAGAGTGGTGTCTGATTTTAACCTTAAACAGACCACCTCTACTGCCTCATCAACAGGAATGCACGTAAAGAGTGATGTAACATCAAAAGAGACCATTGTTTCATCAGTCTCCATGATGACATCCCTCACCTTATCCACAAAGTCCATGGTGTTCTGTATGTGGTGTTCTGAGCTGCCAACTAAAGGGATGAGTACAGATGCCAGATATTTGGAAACATTGTCAATTGGTCTTAAAGGTACACCTTGTTTGTGGATTTTGGGTAAACCATACAGACTTGGTGTGGCCTCCCCTGGGTACAGTCTGTGGTACAGAATATTGTCAATAGCCTTGTCCTGCTTCAAAATTTTCAGGCAATCTATCAACTTCTTCTTGTAACCACTTCCTGGATCTCTTTTCAGCGGTTCATAAGTGGTTAAGTCACTAAGGAGTGACATAACTTTCTCATGATAGTCTTTCTGGTTCAAAATCACTGTGCACCTTCCTTTGTCTGCTGGGAGAATTATGATGTTTTTGTCCTTGCTAAGAGTGGTGAGTGCATCCCTCTCTTCTCTACTGATGTTGGAAGGTGGTGGTTTGGCATTACTGAGACAGGCTGAAACTTTGACTCTGAGTTGTTCGGCTTCAAAATCTCTAATTTTGTTGTTACGGATGGCTGACTCAGTTGCTGTGATCATCTCTACCAGCAGAATTCTAATAATAAACATTATTTATGTTAGCGTGGGAGATATAAAGTTATCTGAGCTAAATGAAGCTATCTGGACTCGTTACATCATTTAAACGATGCGTAACATGTTGCATGTTATTAAAGTTGAAAATGAAGACACCAGGTTTATTTTGTATTTATTTATTCAACACCACAAACTGTATATCACACAAACACTGATAATTAAACTGAACACTATTAAAAACATGTTTCTCAGTTCTCTTTTCCTTCTGTGTTCTGGCAGAAGGTGAAGTCAGGACGGGAGAACAGTGCGAGAAGTCGGCGAGAAGGCAGAGAGGGCAGTGGAGGGAGCGCTGGTGAGTCCCAATCATCACAATGTACCTGCTTTTTACTGTTTGCATTTCAGAAATGTTCTTTTACCCTCTCCACACTTCTTATAAACTGTGCTCTCTGAAAGTGTTGGTGGCATGACATGCACATTTACATCCTAATCTTATGTTACATCCAGATTATAATTGTAAATCCTGCTTGTGTGTTTGTTTATTTTGTTTTCTCCTAGAACATGCATTACCTTGTTATTTAATTATTAGTGTGTGTAGTTATTTAAGTGTTCAGTTATATGATTATGCACATATTTGCCTGCATCTGTTTACAGGTAGTCCCCGACTTACGAGCGAGTTCCGTTCCTGCGAGTTGCTCGTAACACGAAAATTTGTAAGTTGGAACACGAAGCACGTGTTCTCGTAAGTCTGGATTTTCGCTCGTAAGTTGGAACATTTATGCTAGCGCTACTACGAACACTCGTTTTTCATCAAAAACGTTCATATTAGTTCATAAACATGGTCGGAAACGTGTTTCCAAACGGTTAGCTAACACACTTTCATCTAAAAACACAAAAAAGTGCTGTATTTTTTACAAATTTACTTCTCTTTCGCCAGCTCGTAAGTCCGGGACCTCGTATGTAAGAGCGCTCGTAAGTCGGGGACTACCTGTATTCTATTTATGGTTTGCATCTAAAAATCGTTTGCATGTTCTTTCCGAGCGTGCGTGGGTTTCCTCCGGGTACTCCGGTTTCCTCCCACAGACCAAAAAACATGCATGATTGGCTGATTGGTGACTCTGGATTGTCCCTAGGTGTGAGTGGGAGAGTGAATGGTTTGTTTGTCTCTATAGCCGTTTTCGCATTGACCAGCCCTTAAAGGCCCGGGTGGCCCCGCCCCGCCCTCTTTCCCGGGTTCAGCGTGTCCGCATTTTCCTTTTTTTCCCCGGCTCCGCCCTCGTTTTGGAACCATCTCCAACGTGGTTCCATCGGACCGCGGCCCGACGGGCCCAGTTTCACGTCATTTACTGCTCACATTTGATTCGTTGTTTGCAGCAGGGGGCTGGACTGCTTCGTGTAGGGGCGAGACCAGAGGGCGTGACTAGCTGCGTGTTGAGTCATCAACTGCGATTTCGCCAGCGCACCTAAAAACACTCTATTTTCATCTAAAAACTACTTTCGAGTGCATAAAAATGATCGGAAACGTGTGTTTATATGCTTAACTTGCTAACTGTAGTGAAAAAACACATGAAAACTCAGTATTTATTTCGTTTTTTCCACAAATTCGCAACCCGGAAGTCCGCTCGTAAATTTCGCCAGGGCACCTAAAAACACACTATTTTCATCTAAAAACTACTTTCGAGTGCATAAAAATGATCGGAAACGTGTGTTTATATGCTTAACTTGCTAACTGTAGTGAAAAAACACATGAAAACTCAGTATTTATTTCGTTTTTTCCACAAATTCGCAACCCGGAAGTCCGCTCGTAAATTTCGCCAGGGCACCTAAAAACACACTATTTTCATCTAAAAACTACTTTCGAGTGCATAAAAATGATCGGAAACGTGTGTTTATATGCTTAACTTGCTAACTGTAGTGAAAAAACACATGAAAACTCAGTATTTATTTCGTTTTTTCCACAAATTCGCAAACCGGAAGTCCGCTCGTAAATTTCGCCAGGGCACCTAAAAACACACTATTTTCATCTAAAAACTACTTTCGAGTGCATAAAAATGATCGGAAACGTGTGTTTATATGCTTAACTTGCTAACTGTAGTGAAAAAACACATGAAAACTCAGTATTTATTTCGTTTTTTCCACAAATTCGCAAACCGGAAGTCCGCTAGTAAATTTCGCCAGCGCACCTAAAAACACTCTATTTTCATCTAAAAACTACTTTCGAGTGCATAAAAATGATCGGAAACGTGTGTTTATATGCTTAACTTGCTAACTGTAGTGAAAAAACACATGAAAACTCAGTATTTATTTCGTTTTTTCCAAAAATTCGCATTCTGAGCTTTTCGGTAAGAACTGCCCACCCACGTCAAGTGAATACCCCACCCACTTCAAGGCTTGCTCTCCGGACAGTGCGCAATCAACGAGGGCGGGCCAGAGCTGGCTCTGGGCCAACCAGAGACGAGCGGGACCGGGGAGGGCCGGCAAATGCGAAAACGGCTTGTGTGTCCTTGTGATGGACTTGCCCTATGTGACCCTGTGATGGAGGGTGTACCCCACCCCTTGCACAGTGATTGCTGGACATGGGCACCGGCAACCCCTGTGACCCAAAATGGAAGAAGCGGGTAAAGATAATGGATGGATGGATCTACAAATCAAATATCTCCAACAAATTAGTCCTCAGTAAACACCTTTTCATTTTCACTGTTTTCTGTTAGTGAGGTAAATAACTTGTTTAAAGGTTTAGACTCTAGAAAATCTGCAGTCCCTGATAACTTTCCACCTTATTTCTTAAGGCACACATCATTGCAGAACCAGTGACCCACATCTTTAACCTATCCATAAGCCAAAATACCTTTCCAAACGCTTGGAAAACAGACGTTGTTCTACCTTTACTGTAAGGAGGTGACCCCACTATACTGAACAACTATCAACCAATCTAAACAATGCATTCTTGCTAAAGTTGAAAACAATTTAAACACTCAAGTCAAGAAGTATTTGGACTCCAATCTGGTCTCAACAAACAAATTTTTAAAAAATGTAGAAACGTTTCGTCTTTCCTCCGAAGACTTCTGCGTCTACACTCATCTCCAGGCTAGCTGTCACTCTTTCAGGGATGAAGATGTTCACATCCTTGATAGAGAGGAATCATGGTTTGAGAGAGGAGTAAAGGAGGAGGCCATCTTTGTGAAAAGAAAACGTCCATAATTAAACAGAGTGGAAGGCCTCCATGTTCAACTGTCCCCCTCTTATGCTGGTGAAGATTCTCAGTCATCCAGGACATGATAAAATCAAAAAACATTCAATACAAAAACAACTGGACTTTATTTGTAACAGAAAACGTTTTGCTCTTCATCCGAGGAGCTTTCTCAATTCAAAGAGCAGAGAGTGTGGGGATCAGGTTTTAAAGGCTGAGATAAGATACACACATACCTATGTAGATTGACAACTCACACCTTAACAATAGGGGTTTCTTAGGGTCTTTGTTAGTCTAATTCACAGATGAGCCTCCTCTGTTCCCATCAGGTATGAAAATCTTCTGGGAATCAATCCTAAAGCCGCATTATACGTTTTTGAAAGTTGGAATCTGAGACCTCCTCCTCTGTTAAGAGAAGGTTTTTCTCTCTTAATATAAACAGCTTCCTTCACCCCCCTCTCAAACCATCTTTGTTCTCAGTCCAAAATGTGCACATTCTGGTCCTCAAATGAGTCTTCCTTGTCCGTGAGGTGGAGGTGAACAGCTGAGTTTTGTCCAGAGGAGGTGGCTCTCATGTGTTGACCCATGCATCTGTGAAAAGGCTGTTTAGTTTCTTCAATGTAGAGGTCTGGACAGTCCTCGCTGCACTGGACTGCGTGAACTACACCACTCTGTTTGTGTGTGGTTGTTTTGTCCTTAGGGTGGACCAGCCTCTGTCTGAGAGTCTTGCTGGGTTTGAAATGTACTGGGATGTTGTGTTTGTTCTGAAATTCTCTGATACTCCAGCAACATAAGGGATGACAATGTTTTTTTGTCTGTTCTCCTTTTTCTGTTCATTAGTGTGTTTTGTAGATGTCCTCGCTGACTTGACAAAGGCCCAGTTAGGATATCAGTCAAAGTCAAAGTCAACTTTATTGTCAGATCTGCAATATGTACTGTACAGGACATACACAGGACCGAAATTGCGTTTCTCTCAGTCCCTCGGTGCAACAGTAAACATCTAAACATTGAAACACTGAAACATATAATAATAGACATAAGCATAAAATAGTAAAACTAACACTGTCCTGAGTTTTTGCATAGTGGTATAAGAGTATGAAAATTTACACCAACTCTAAAACTAAAACATTAAACATTTAATGAACATAATACTGTCCTGAGTTTTTGCATACTAGTATAAAAAAAGAGTATAAAAAGTATAACTAAAATAAACTAAAGGTTTCTAGCATTGACATTTGCAAAGTGGCAAAGCAGCGTATGAGTTAATGTGCACAGTATATGTATGAGGTAGTAGTTGATGTTGTTATAGAGGCAAAAAGTGGCATATGCAGTAAGGCACATTGGGCATCCCTAAATAAGACCGTTCAGAGCACACTGTATATGTATCAGCAGTGGTGTAGATATTAGAGTAGTGTACTGTAAATGTAAACAGTAGTAATTAAATGTAAGCAGTAGTAATAAAAGTAAACAGTATTAATAAATGTAAACAGAGAATGTAAACAGTATTATGACTATAGGCAGTGATGTAATACAAACATTAGTGCAAGTATGAGAAGTAGTGCAAACTGTATGAGCACATGACCGAGAGTTTAGTGAATAACCCGTTTGATGACACAGAGTCCAGTGTTAAAATCTTTGTGTTGTGTGGTAATGTGTGAGAAAGTTTTAGTGTTAAGGCAGTTCAAATGGGAGGGGGGGCAGAGCAGGCAGAGTGTTTAGCATCCTGACTGCCTGATGAACAGAGCTGTCTCTCAGTCTGCTGGTTCGAGCCTGGAGACTCCTCAGTCTCCTCCCTGATGGCAGCAGTCTAAAGCGGCTGTGTAGTGGGTGTGTGGGATCACCTGCCATGCAGTGGGCTTTCCTTATCCACGTTTGGAGAGATTTTTTGATTTGTTTCTGTTCCTTTTCCTTCCCTTCTGTCTTCGTGGGGATGTGATCGGCCCGATGCTGTAAAGTTCTGATGACAGAAAGTTTGTGTTCCAGTGGATGGTGAGAGTCAAACAGAAGATACTGGTCTGTGTGTGTTGGTTTTCTGGAAACTTCAATGTTGAGGCTGTCTTCTCCCTCCATGTGAACCAAGCAGTCCAAAAAGGCAGCTTGTTGCCATTTTCATCCTCTCTGATGAACTTGGAAGTTGTTATCGACCGAGTTAATGTGTCTGGTGAATGCTTCTGTTTCCTTGGCTTGAATTTTGACCCAGGTATCATCTACATATCGGAACCAATGGCTTGGCGTTGTTCCCTCATAGGAGTTTAGGGCTCTCTGTTCCACTTCCTCCATGTAGAGGTTGGCAACAATGGGTGACACTGGAGATCCCATGGCACAGCCGTGCTTCTGTCTGTAAAAACTGTCATTGAGCTTGAAATAAGTGGTGGAGAGGCAGAGATCCAGCAGGGTGCAGGTCTGGTCTGGGGTGAAATTGGTCCTGTTGATTAAATCCTTGTCTTGTAGAAGTCGTTTTTTGACTGCTTCACAAATGGGTATGCAACTCTTGTGTCGTACGATGTGACTTCTCTTTTCACTTGCATACCCATTTCATATGCAGTCCAGACGAAAGCCAAGCTTCTTTCTGCTGTGCAGATGTATGCTGTTTCATTCTGCCATTACTTGTCTGTGTCCTGATAAATGTGAAGAGAACCTTTATTATTCCATCGCTTTTTAGTGCCAGAATATACTGTGTAACAGGATCTAATAGAGCAATTACTAGAGGTTTTTCTATGCAGTCTTTAAAGTGCGATAAAACTCCTGATCTAGTTGTTATCTTTACAACTTAACAGATAATGTCCAAGCAGCTTAGAATATTAATTCAACCTTTATTTAGGCAGGTTAATCCCATTGAGCCTCGAGGACTCATGTACAAGAGAGACCTGGAATAACAGTACTATATTCAGGGTTTTTTTCCCTCCAGCTTTTTGTCTTTTTGCTTCTGTGCTCATCTTTCTTCATGTGCTTCATCTGCTTTCTTCACCTTCTTCAACGCTGCTAACAACACCACACCACGCTAACCGAACTTCACCGCCAACAGTTAAGACAGCTAAGATAACCTCCCTGTCATCAGAACCACTCTGCCAATAGGACCGTGTTACTGTAGATTTGTTTCTTTTCCCTTGTGGTGCCTTGTTTCTGTATTTTTGTTGCATGCTTTGAATAGATCCTAGTTTATGTTAGTTTAGTTTATGTTAGTGCTCGCATTAAGTGTGCAAATTATAGCTGAAAAGAACCTAAGAGAATCGTGCTGCTGTTCACTTATTGTTTTGCACTGTAGACACATGTCAGGCTCTCTCAGCGCTCGTCTGCGGAGCCTGGACAACGTACAACTCTGAATTAATTGTCCTTTAATTTCTAGATCCACATCAGTAAATCCACAGTGTTTTGCAAGCCTGCGAAGCCGTGTGCAGTATGTGTCTAGGCTTTCACTTGGCTGTTGTACAGCTTTTCTGAAGACATATACTTCGTACGGGACGTTTTTCTTTGGTGTAAAATACATGTCTAGCTTCAATTTTATATCAGCATACCTGTACTTGTCTGAGCTCGCTGCTGGCGTGTCGTAAATATCATATACACGTTCACCTGCTAGGTGCAACAGTAGAGCTTTCGGCCGTGCATCACCAGAAATGTTGAAAGCAGCTGTGTAGTTCTCTAACCTCTGTATCCATTTTGTCCAGCGAGGTCCAACTGAACTGGGTTCCGTTTCAGTATCAAACGGTTGAAGTGCAGATGTAGTTGCAAGTGACATGGTTCTCTCCGACACGTGTCACTTGTATTAGCTGGTTAGCTAACTGCTAGCTTGTACTTAGCTTGTCGGCGTGATGCTGCCGTCTGCCTTTTTCTTCTTTTTTTCCCTCCGTTTTCAATCCTCGTTGCCAATGTGATGTTTCTCTGCACGCTTAATAAATATGCTGGTTTGGCGCTGATGTAGCTTTATTGTTTAAACTGCACAATACACTTATCAGACGGCACAATCCTCCATTGCTCCGTTCTCTGCACTTTCTTTTTCCACACACACTCGCGGTGCATTCACTGGCAGTCTGTAATGTGCATGCATGAACACTGCTGTATACATTACAGCTATCAAGCTGAAGAAGGAGTCCTATTAGTCCTTGTTGGCTGGTGGGACTCAGGAGGCCGTTGAAGAGTACAGTACTGGAGGGCCAAGCGGTCCGCAGCCTTGGCTGTTGCTGAGGCAAAAGCTCGGATGTAAGAGGAGTTTGGTGAGGCCTTGGATGCTGACTCTCTGTCAGCTCCGAGGAGATTCTGGCCGGGCCGAGATGGTGTAGAGGCAGGGCAGCCGGCTCAGGACCGGAAGGTCCCAGGTTCAATCCCGGTTCCCCACACCATGTGTCGTTGTGTCCTTGGGCAAGACACTTAACCCCGAGTTGCTCCCGGTAGGACTGGAAAGCACCTTGCATGGTAGTCTGCCGCTACCGGTGTATGAATGTGTGTAGCATTCAATGTGTGTAGCACTTTGAGATTTTCACTAATGAAAAGTGCGTTATAAATTGAATTCATTATTATTATTATTATTAATCCCTGGTCACTGCATACCTCGTTGTGTCCCTGGGCAAGACACTTAACCCCGAGTTGCTCCCAATAGGATTGGCAGCGCCTTGCATGGCAGTCTACCGCTACCGGTGTCTGAATGTGTGTATGAATGGGTGGATGGCTGGTACTGTGAAGCACTTTGGGGCCCCTCATAGGGGGCTGGAAAGCGCTATACAGTATATGTACGTAAGCTCCATTTACCATTTACCATTCTGGCAAATCATCAGGCGGCTGAGGAGGGGAAAGCAGCCCTTTACTAACACTGTTTTCAGTGAAGGTGGGCTGCTGTTGACCTCAAACAGTGATGTCATTGGGAGGTGGAAGGAATACTTCTCAGACCTTCTCAATCCCACTGGCATGTCTTCAGTGGAGGAAGTGGTGTCGGGGGACTTCAGGGTTGCTCTATCCATATCCGTGGCTGAGATCGTCAATGTAGTTAAAAAGTTATGCAGTGGCAGGTCTCCGGGGGTGGATGAGATTTGCCCTGATTTCCTTAAGGCTCTGGATGTTCTGTGGCTGTCTTGGTCGAAACACGTTTGCAACATTGCATGGACAACTGGCGCAGTGCCACTGGATTGGCAGACTGGGGTGGTGGTTCCCCTCTTCAAAAGGGGGGACTGGAGGGTGTGCTTCAATTATAGGGACATCGCTCTCCTTAGCCTCCCTGGTAAGGTGCACTATGTGCACTATGTAGGCTGTATCTAGGCTGACACTAGGCTGTATGATGTATGATACAGTATCTATCTACCTTACCATCATAATTAAATCTCAATGCCGCTCACTAAAAGGAAGAACTGATCAGCTGATCTCTGTGCAGATCAGTGATCAGCTGATCATCTGTAGGAGGAAGCTTCTCCCACAGCTGTGGGCTGCACACAGGTGCTAAATCGTTCAAAATAATTTATTTTAAATAAACAATCCATGGCTCATCCATCAATCAGACAGTGTGTGTCATGTCAATCTTATTACCACAATAGAGCGAGTCCACAAAAAACGAACAGTGCAGTAGCAAGGAACTGCTGTAGTTGCAAAAGTCAGACCGTTTTTATTTTGGTTGTCCATATTCCAGCTATGCACCATACAAATATCAATGTTGCTCAGTTTGTCTGAGGAAAAAGGAAAGAAACAGTTGTGGTGGGGGGAGCATTTTTTTCCAGGAGAGTTTTCAGCTGCCTGTCAGCTCGTGTGAGATATTTTGGACTGTGGGAGAAGGTACAAGATCAGGCCTCCTTCCTGTTTTTCAGTTTCCTCGGCTACCTGGCAGACAGATGTCGATTCTGTATTAATTTATGTCCTTTCTCTCACCACGCATCATCTGAGCCTGGAGCACACAAACACACTCCCAACATATTTATCACTTCCTGTGGAAAGTACCAGCTGAGATGTCTTGGCTAATACCATACCATACCATTTTATTTATAAAGCACTTTAAACAGGAACAAGTCCACACCAAAGTGCTGGACAAACAAACACGCAACAGGTAACACAGACAATGAAGTACAACACGAAAAACATAAAAACATTGCAGATCATAAATCAAACGATCCAATACAAATCAGCTGGCATTGAAAGCAATGGAGTAGTAGTGAGTTTTTAACCGGGATTTGAAAACCGAGAGGGAGGGGGCCTGTTTGATGAGCAGCGGTAACTCGTTCCAGAGTCTTGGGCCTGCTACAGAGAACGCCCTGTCACCCCTGCGCTTAAGGCGAGTTTCTGGAACTATTAAGAGTACCTGATCCTCTGACCTCAAAGCACGTGGAGGGACATATGGGTGTATCAGATCCGAGAGATAGGCGGGGGCGAGACTGTTCAGCGATTTGTAGACATACATGAGAATTTTGAATTGGATTCGAAGATGAACCGGTAGCCAGTGAAGGGAGGCCAAGACTGGTGTAATGTGCTCTCTTTTGCGTGTGCTGGTTAAAAATCGGGCAGCTGCGTTCTGAACCAGTTGTAATCGTGCAATGGTGGCTTGACTGACGCCAAACAGAAGTGAATTGCAGTAATCAAGCCTAGATGTAATGAATGCGTGAATCACTGTCTCCAGGTGCTTTTTGGATAATATGGGCTTCAGCTTAGACAGACGCCTCAGCTGGAAAAAACAGGATTTGACGATCATGTTTACATGACTGTTGAGTTTCATGGAAGGATCCATTATCACTCCCAGATTTTTGACTTTTTGTTTTTCGGACAGGGGTAGAGCAGACAGGTCAATGCAGTGGTTTGAGGTTGTGTCATTGGGAAGGAACAATATGGCTTCAGACTTCTTATCATTGAAGCTTAAGAAATTTAAAGCCATCCAGTCCCTGATGTCAGCCAGGCAGTCGAGCAGAGGTTGAATAGAGCCTGTACCATTTTGTCTTAGGGGGAAGTAGATTTGACAGTCATCAGCGTAGAAGTGGAAAGGTATATTGTGTTTCCGGAAAATAGCACCGAGTGGCAGCAGGTATAAGGAGAACAAGAGAGGACCCAGGATGGACCCCTGCGGAACCCCCCATTTAAGAGCCGCCACTGCAGAAGTAAAATCATTGATGGACACACAAAAAGACCTGTCAGAGAGGTAGGATCTGAACCAGTTTAGGGCTGATCCTGAGATGCCCACCCACTGCTCCAACCTAGCAATGAGGATCTCATGGTCGATGGTGTCGAAAGCGGATGTGAGGTCCAATAGGACAAGCAGCACAGAGTCACCAGTATCTGTGGATAGAAAGATGTCGTTAAAAACCTTCAGTAGGGCAGTCTCAGTGCTGTGGAGGGATTTGAAGCCAGACTGGAATAGCTCGGGGATAGCGTGATCCTCCAGGAAGCACTTTAGTTGGGACTCAACTATTTTCTCTAGAAGTTTAGAAACAAATGGGAGTCTGGAGACAGGCCTGAAGTTGGATAATACTGACGGGTCGAGGTTTGGTTTTTTCAGGAGGGGTTGAACAGCAGCATGTTTTAATGATTTTGGCACCTTAATAAGCCTTCAAATAGGATGTCTTTCAGTTAAAGTAAAGTATCTTTTCAACCACTTCACCCAACTGAAAAAAGATTAAATGTAAAGCTAAATAAGTGGACCATAATTGTATAAACTCAAATACAGTGGCTGCTTCTTCATTTCTCTGGCTTGTGTGGGTTTTTACGTATCTCCTGGAATGTGAAACAATCACAAATTAAAATCTGAATTAGAGCCATGTCCTCACAGCATTCTTCCATCTGTTCTGATGAGTTCAAATGAGACCAGATGTTAGTTCTGCTGGAGACTTAGGCCCTGTTTACACAGACACTGTGTGGGGGAAACGGAACTTGTGGGTATGTTAATTAGGTGAAAAGTTTTGCGTTGACACGGATCTGCTCGAATTTCCCTCCTCCCTCATGCCCCCCTTTCACCCACTGCGCATGCGTGCTGCTGAACCTTCACCCACTGCGCATGCGTGCTGCCTCACTGCTGGCTGTCTGCTGTGTTCTTCTGGGCTAAAAGTTCAGCTAACAACAACTTAACAACAAGTTAAAGCTGGATTTTGGATAAGAGTCGACAGATTTGACACCAAGTGGGACCCGCTTCATCTAACAAGCTGCACACCAGACGCTGAGTGGACTGTGGACCAGAACCCGAGTGACGATGAGGATGATGTCGGACTTTAGTCCGTGATAAACAGCTGACTTACAGCAGGTAAATCAACGTTCTTAATATAATGTTTGCTTGTGTTTACTTTGATCACACAACAACAGAGTTTTTATTTATTTATTTATTTATTTCTGCCAGGTGGAGCTGTCGTTCCAACAAACAGGCAGACCGGTTCTGATGGGTCCAGATGAACACACAGCAAGAGTCCAGTTCATTAACGTAGTTACAGTTCGGTTCACGTGTTTTAATAGTGTGTTCAGTTTAATTCTCAGTGTTTGTGTTACGTAAACTTTGTGGTGCTGAATAAATAAATAAATAAAAAATAAACCTGGTGTCTTCATTTTCACAGCACGTTACGCACTGTTTAAAAAATGTAACAAGTCCAGATAGATACTGTAGTTCAGATAAATTTACATCTCCCACGCCAACATAAGTACTGTTTATTATTGTTAAACTGTTGTATTTTGCAGCGTGACACGTGAAATGTCCGCCTGCCTTAGACTGTCCACGCGTGTGAGCTGCGCGCATGTGGTTGACACAAAAGATCAGCAGGAGATGTTTACATTATCAGCGGGGGGTCAGCGAAAAAGTTCCACCTTGAGAGGTGGATCAGAAAAGTATTGGATGCAAAGAGGGGGGCCAGCAGCGTCGTGTAGGCAATAAGCAAAGACGCAAAGAGAAAGTAGCGGTTACACTCAAAATACGTGCCATGTAAACTGGCCCTTAAGGCTCGGATATAGTCGCGCTTTGGTCCGCAAGCTGGAGCGCGCGTGCTGCGCGCGCACTGTGCCGTGCGGCTTCATGCGTTTATAGTGTAGCACGGCAGCGCATGGCAAAGTGCTGTTCTTTTACTGACCAGCAGGTGGCAGTACTCTCTAAAACCTGTGCATATGTTGCAAGAAAGGGTGTAGAAGAAGAAATCTACCGTAGAAGAAGAACTGTTTGAAATCACACAACAAAACAAATGGCTTTCTGCTCGCTCGGGGAATTTAATACTTTGTATCACATAAAAAACATTCCTCCATGCGTCGCGACGCCGTTTCCACGACCACAGCGGCGCAGACAGCTGCAGGCTCTGGCGTGAAGGCTGTCGGTGAGGTCCCTACCCGACCTGTCAATCAATTTGGTGCGCGCGCTAGGCTTGCGGAGCTTCAAAATCTGGGAGGTGCACGACCACGCGCGAAACCAACGCGCTGGCCAAAGCGCGGGGGCGGGGACTATGCGATTGCGTCACTTTTCGCGCGCGCACCCTCGCGCCCTATGCGACGCGTCAACTATATCCTAAGCTTTAACCAGACATGACAGAGATAGAAGGCAAAAGTAAAATGCTTGGAGTTCTCAAGCAGTCGAAAGAGTTTAGCTCAGAAAGTCTCACAACGCCTGTTTTCTGTAGTGGAAATACAAACATCTGTGGAAACTGTGTAAAACTTCTTGAAGTGCTAAAAGAGCCAAACTTTTAAAAATCAGGAGAACGTCCATTGTTTTTAATTTAATGGATTGATATATGCTTTATTGTATTAAAAATCTCTAGTTTATTGAAAAACAACACTTTAAGCACAAATGGAGGCAAAAATAAATCTTTGCATGTTTTTGTAAAGATGTTTGCAAAAACATAGTTCATGCTCAAGAATCCAGGTATAAAATCCAACAATGTTCATTCAGGTCATCTGGAAGGTTTATTTTTTTTGCTGAGAAGTTTTGTCCTTCATCCAAAGGACTTCCTCATTCTGAGAAGCCACCAAACAAAACTGATTCCAAAGTAGTTCAAAATACCTTGACCATTTGAACCACTTTGACATGACTGTATCAGAGGAGTTGACAAGGGAGAGGGCGGGCCCCAGAGGCTGTTTTTTCCACTGTGGAGTATGCTGTTTGTGGAAATCGGTTTGTTTAGTGTCTTCGCAGATTGAAGAAGTCCTTTGGATGAAGGATGAAACGTCTCATCAATAATAGAAACCGTCCAGATGACCTGACTGAACATTGCTGAATTTTATTCTAACTTTCAAATCAGTAAAGTTTAGTTGAAGTTTCTAGCCAAGTTTTCAACAAAAGATGACAGCCACGTTTTGTAGGGACCTCTTTGATGAGTTCCAGAACCTCAGCACCTGACCTTTCGTACAGAACCAGTTTGAACTTGCAACTGTTCACCAGAACTGGGTCTCCAGCTGTCCACCAGACTGGGTGAACACCTGCCAGAATCCCACTGCAGGGAAGTGTGAAATCCCAGCTGACTTTCAGAGCCAGTTGACCACAGACCCTTCCGCCCCTCCAACTGATGACTGGTAAACTTTTAGGAAGCGTCAGCCTTCAAGTCACTGGAACATCTGAGGTTTCACTGGTATCTTTAGCAGCTGGCGGATCCACATCCTAGTAGGACAAAAGCTTTTATTCACTGGTGGTACCTGATCTTATCAAAATAAAAGCAGTTCGTTTTAGAAATATTTAGCTCCTTCACAAACCAGTGATAAATAAATACCTTTTACAAAGAACCAGTGGGAACAACAACATCCCTGCAGAAGTTCATGTAATCAGTAATGCAGTTTGTTGCTCCCTCAGTGTCCTCCCCACGGGGGTCCAGCAGTACATTCCAGTCTGTTCTCTCACAGCAATCCTCGAGAGCTTCTTTCACCTCAGGAGACCGAGCTCAGAATGTGCACGTGATGATGGGCTGTCTCATGAACATAGGTTTGTACAGAGGCTGTAGTTCAAGGTTCAAGTTCAAGGTTCTTTGTCATTCACATCTCATGTGGTACATGAGGTGGAACAAAATTGTGTGCACAAGGTCCCAGTTACATCCAACAACAGCAAAAATATAAATTGTAAAAGAAACCGTAATAAAGCTCTAAGATATAAACTAAGAAATACGCTAAACGCTAGTAGTACAAGAACAATACGCCGAACAACAGCAGCACGAGCATGACTTTGTGAGCAGACAAGTACGAATGAACACAGCAACATGAAATAATCAGCAGCATAAGATCAGCAGCATGGATAGTCAGCAGCACATATCAACAATCAAAGTTGCATTACCGGGATTTTTTTTTCACAGTGATTATCCTGATCCTAGGGATGTATGAGTCTAACAGCCTCAGGGTAGAAGCTGTTCCTCAGTCTAGTGGTTCTACACTAAAGCTAGATTCATAGTCGACGCGTCGCGCAGCGCGCGAGGGTGTGCCCTCCAAAAGTGACGCAATTTCACAGTCCCCGCCCCTGCGCGTTGGCCCCGCGCAGGGGATTAGCGCGTGCCGTGCACCTCTGAATTTTTGAAACTCCGCAAGCCTAGAGCGCGCGCCGCGCTCAGTGACGTACGGACTGGGCTCAAAACAAGATGGACGCTTTCGAAGCTGCTCTGGCTGAACTCATCCGCATGTATCGCCATTTGTATGATCCCTCTATGAGAGAACACAAAGATGTGCAACTGGCACAGAATTCATGGAAGGAGATTGCAGAAGCGATGCAGAAGGAGGAAGAAAAACATGCGGGATCGCTTCGTGAAGGCCAAAAAGAGGGTGATCAGAAGTGGCGATCCTGGCACCAACAAACCGGTGCCAATCCTCGTTGTGGAGCTGAGTTGGCTGTCGAGTTTTATAAAACACCGAGAAAAGGACACAAATATGGAAAAAGAGGTAAAAATGAAAGAAAAAAAAGTTAGTACTGCTTTTATTACAGCTAGCTTAGCATGGAATACAGCAGGCCATGCTGTGCAGCCTGCCGTGTTGTTTCCCCTTTGTAGTCATTGATATAAACAATAAACTGTGAGAATGAATGACCAAAACATGGCTTAATGAAAATATAAATCAAGCTGCTGACCAGTAAATGTGAAATAGTGGAAATAACCATTTTAGATCTGCACACCTCAACTGTAAACAAATTTAGCCTATATGTGTGTTGATGCTTCACCTTCTGTTTATTAAGCTAACAGTTACACAAACATTTGTTTTTATTTAACACATATGTGCATTGTATCCGTTACCGTTTCATTTTGTACTGATGGATGTCAATGTCTGTTTTTTAGCCTGAAGAAACACCACAGAGCCAAGCACAGGACGATACATGGTGCCTCGACCAGACTGTCACCCCATTCGACCAGACCGTCACCCCCATGGACCAGACCTTCACCCCTATCGACCAGACCCTCACCCCCATGGACCAGACCTTCACCACCATCGACCATGAGTACATCACACCCATCGTCTCTCACAACCTCACGCCTACTGGCCATGAAACTGGCAGTACTTCAAATGCAGGGTGTTTTCCTCTGCGCAGGTCCTCCACGCCAATTCCTCCCTGTCCAACGGTGCCCATACCCGTACCACCTCGACACTTGCCAGGGTCAAGCAGCAGTAGCAGAAGCGACAGCCCTAGCATCAGCTCACTCCGTTGGTGTTGGTGAAAACTTTTTATACTTTTATACTACTATGAAAAAGTACTATGCAAAAACTCAGGACAGTATTAACACTTTATTTCATTTTATGTTTATTAAATGTTGGTGAAAACTTTTTATACTTTTATACTACTATGAAAAAGTACTATGCAAAAACTCAGGACAGTATTACACTTTATTTCATTTTATGTTTATTAAATGTTTTAGTGTTTTAGTGTTTAAATAGTTATTGTTGCACCGAGGGACAGAGAGAAATGCAATTTCAATCCTGTGTATGTCCTGTACATATTACTGTTTTGAGAATAAAGCTGACTTTGACTTGACTTTGATTCAAATGATACATTTGTAATGCATAATTACACATTTATCAATTATTTTTAGACAGCATGCAATTTTTGCACACATTAAAATCAAAACACTATTTCTACAGGTTTCTCCACATTCCACTTCACATTCCTGGTGAAATAAAGGCTACTACACATTGAGATTTTTCGTGTCAGGTAGCAATGCTTCATTTTAATGCAATATGGGACTTATATTTACAATGCCATTTCAGGTTTCCAAATAATTCTAACATCTAATGTTCTTACAATTATAAAAAAGTCTTTCATACCAAATTTTATGTAATACAACTGTTAGTGGCTTTGTAAATACAATATGCAAACAAAACAGACGGAAAGCTGAAGTGGATATTTCAATGTAGTTTCATTTTATTTAAAATCATTAACATTCAAATACATATAGCAATATACAATATAGCTTAGCACACCTCAGAGACTATCAGGGAAACCGTAGTTGCACCAAGTTTGTAGCTGGCTGCTACACTTTTCTGGCTGCTACCTGAAGCCAGGATTCTTAAAGTCACTGCCAAACGCTCGGGTAATGTCACTGGGCTGCTGTGGGTCCTTCCATGTCGTATGAAAGGCGAAATACGATGTAGCAGGTCATCAAATCGGCGTGCAGACATGCGGAAGTAACTGAAGTGCATTTCTTCGTCAATTCTCCGCATCGGCATCACCACCCACCAGTACGTCTCTGAGGGTGTAATGGCCGAACATACCATCTCCTTCTGCGTCTTCTTCGTCTCATTAAAATTGCAAGACACAATAACTGTTGTTCTATTATAATTTGCTCCTCTAATAAAGACAGTTCAAGAATGAAGCGAGCGGGAAGCCATTTTGTTTGTGTTGTGACGTCAAACAGTTCTTCTTCTACGGTAGATTTCTTCTTCTACACCCTTTCTTGTAACATATGCACATGTTGTAGAGGCTACTGCCACCTGCTGGCCCGTAAAAGAACAGCACTTTGCCATGCTCCGCCGTGCGTCAACCATAAACACAGGGGCGAAACTATGAACGCATTTCGCCGTGCGGCACAGTGCACGCGCGGCGCGCGCGCTCCAGCCTGCGGAACAAAGCGAAAGTCTAACTCAGCCTTAACCTCCATTGGCATCTCAGGTACCCCGTTAGACTGGTTCACCTCCTATCTCTCTGACCGCACTCAATTCATTCAGCTTAAATCCTTCCGTTCCCAGTCTTCCCCTGTCTCCACGGGTGTCCCCCGGGGCTCTGTCCTCGGACCCCTCCTCTTCATCATTTACCTCCTTCCTCTAGGTCATATCTTCTGCAAATACGGCGTATTCCACTGCTATGCTGATGACACGCAGCTCTACTTGTCATCAAAACCTAACTCCACCCACCCACCCTCCATCCTCACCGACTGTCTCAATGAGCTAAATCACTGGTTTTCTAACAATTTCCTTCAACTAAACAGCAACAAAACAGAAATCATTCTTGTTGGTACCAAAAACTCTATTTCAAAATCAGAACATCTTCTCGTCCCCCTTAACAACTCTCTGCTATCCCCCTCCCCTCAGGTCAAGAGTCTCTGTGTCATCCTCGACACCACTCTCTCCTTCACTTCACACATCAACAATGTTACTCGGTCTGCCTATTTCCACCTCCGTAATATTAACCGTCTCCGTCCTTCTCTCACACCCCGCTCCACAGCCATCCTGGTGCACAGTCTTGTGACTTCCCGTATTGATTACTGCAACTCCCTTCTCTACGGCCTCCCCAACAAATCTCTCCACAAGTTACAGATGGTCCAGAACTCAGCTGCCCGTGTCATCACTCAAACCTCCTACTATATCCACATCACTCCTGTCCTGCAGCAGCTCCACTGGCTAAATCACGCATCATCTTCAAAATTCTACTCCTCACGTTCAAAGCTATCCACAACCTTGCCCCTCCTTATCTATCTGACCTCCTACAAATCTCTATCCCATCACGCTCTCTCAGATCCTCCTCTTCGCTACATCTCCATGTACCCTCTGCCCGCCTCTCCACCACGGGGAGCAAGGTCTTCACCTGCTCTGCCCCTCACCTCTGGAACGCCCTACCGCCAGACCTTCGAAACACCACCCCCCTTTCTCTGTTCAAGACTACCCTGAAAACCCATCTTTTTAGACTAGCTTATCACTAACTTTACTAAATGTATTTTTATTATCTTCCATTTTATAATCTTTATGTATTTTATATTTCAATTTGTCACTGATATTGTTTGATCTGTATTACACTGTATTGGTTTGTTAAGTGTCCTTGGGTGTCCTGAAAGGCGCTTTTAAATAAAATGATTATTATTATTATTATTATTATTATTATTATCACGAGATAAAACAAGGTCCAGTGTATGTCCGTGCTCCTGGGTGGGACCGTTTACATGCTGATTTAGATTAAATGCCATCCATCCATCCATCCATTGTCTTCCACTTATCTGGGGTCGGATTGAGGGGGTAGCAGCCTAAGTAAGGAGGCCCAAACTTCCCTCTCCCCAGCCACTTGGGGCAGCTCCTCCGGGGGAATCCCAAGGCGTTCCCAGGCCAGCCGAGAAACATAGTCCCTCCAGCATGTCCTGGGTCTTCCTCTGGGTCTCCTCCCGGTGGGACGTGCCCGGAACACCTCACCAGGGAGGCGTCCAGGAGGCATCCTAACCAGATGCCCGAACCACTGGCTCCTCTCGATGTGGAGAAGCAGCGGCTCTACTCTGAGTCCCTCCCGGATGACTGAGCTTCTCACCCTATCTCTAAGGGATAGTCCAGACACCCTGCAGAGAAAACTCATTTCAGCCGCTTGTATCCGCGATCTCGTTCTTTCGGTCACAACCCAAAGCTCATGACCATAGATGAGGGTGGGAACGTAGATCGATAGGTAAATTGAGAGCTTTGCCTTTTGACTCAGCTCTCTCTTCACCATGACAGACTTGTACAGCGCCCGCTTCACTGCGGACGCTGCGCCTATCGATCTCACGCTCCAGTTTTCCCTCAGTCATGAACAAGACCAAGAACAAGAAGATTAAATGAGTCCAGTAAATCTAAAAAGTCTCTAACCATGGGCTTCTCATGAAAGCACACATGCAAATTAAAAAAACCGATAATGACTACTCAATCATATTTTGATGTGATTTCAGCCAAGAAATCAGATCAATCTTTGATGAAATCCTTAGATCGAGATGGTTGGTAGACGAGTGTGCATAAAGTCGCAGGTGAATGGCCGAGTTCAAAGACAGTCAGCTCAAAACTGGAGCAGGAAACCGGGATGGGCAGTTGTTTATAGTCAAAAGATGATTTGAATATTGTTAATACTACACCACCACCACCAACTGATGGCCACGGGTTGTTAAAAATACAGACAGTTCAGTGGTAATGATTCCGTAAAGGCGCTGGACTCACCTGGCGACATCCAAGTCTTTGTGATGAAGAAAATGTCCAAATTGTGCTCATGGAAGTAATCTCTCAGGATGAAAGTTTTGTTGGTAACAGATCTTGCGTTGACCACACACATCCCAATGTTATCCAAGGTGGTTCGAGCAGCGGTGGAGTGAGCGTGCTGCAACTGCAGATTTTCAGTAACAACTCCTCCGGGATGAGCAATGAGCTGCACCGGCCGACAACTCCCGTTGTTTACTGGCTCCGGGCACGTGGGAAGCTGACGATGGAAATACTGGCCATCAGGGGGAGAGGAAGATGCAGCATGCAGGGCTTTCAGCTTCACCAGCCGGCCAGCACGTTTTCCCCATTGTTTGGAGTGATATCTCCGGGCAGGCAGGTGAGTAGCACAGCGAAGGTAAACAGGCAGGTCCACCAGCATCGGGGGAAAGGGGGGGGTTCCAGAGGTATGCTCATACTGGCCCAAATAAGCAACATAAGTGGCAGAAAAATGAAGACCCAGGAGCTGCTGTCGATCAGACACCAGTAGCGCGTTTATGTCCCAGATAAAAAACGAACAAAACACAAAGAATCCGAGCACCGTCAGCAGAGGTGGATTGCAAGCCATGTACATGGGTGCCATCTTACCGGAAGTTCTAAAACAATTTATATGTTTCAAAAGAGGATTAAGTTTAAATTGTTAGGAAAACATGATACTATGTGAAGAATGCCTGATGTTTTTTGTTTTCACTTTGGAGATTGTTCAAACCTGAGTTGTTGTTTGTTTATTTTATATTTCTTTAAACAAGGGGTAGATATTATAAGAATTTTCTTCTTTCTGCATTTTCTTAAAACTTACTTGAGGAAAATCTGGAATGGGAACATCCATTCTGGTCTTTCCCACCATTCAGGAAGAAGTCAATGTGACCAACAGGAATGGAGATACCAAAATCTGAAATGGAGGAAAACATTTTTAGATCTGTCTATGCTTCTTTTTTTTTTTCTTTTTTTTTGTAGTTGCAACAGATCCGTTAACACACCTCTGAGGAGGACACACCACAAACAGAAACTGAACACCATGGAGAGTGAAGTTACTAGGGGTGCAGGAAAAAAATCGATTTAAAAAATCGATTTTTGTAGTCCTGGCGACTAAGAATCGATTCTAAAAGCCCTAAAATCAATTTTTGTTTACATTTAAACCCAAAAGATAAAGAAATCATACCCGAACCAGGGACCTCCAGGACCCGATAAGGATAAAGCGGGTAAAGATGATGGATATATGGCTTTTGTTGAAAAGATTCACCAAACAATTTTTTTAAATAAAATCCATACATACATATTTGAAACATGGATGAATGCAATATTATTTTGAAGTCTATTTTATTTTGAGTTAAATGTTTATGCAATACAGTAGGCTGAAATCTTCTTTTACGTTTGTATTTTGAATTATTAGTGATGGACTGGAGACATGTCCGGGGTGTCCTCTGCCTCTCGCACAGTGACTGCTGGATATAGGCACCAGTGACCTCTGGGACCCGATTAAAGCTGCTGCATTCTATTCATATACCCATCTGTTCACAATTCAGGCCGCTGTATTTATACTGTATTATTTGACAGTATTAAATAAAATGTGTGACCAGCTACCTGACGGCTCCTTAGGAGCCTGCATTTGAGGCTGGGAAAAACAAGCTTCAAGCGCTCACTCCCTTAAAAGTTCTAAGCTTTGCTGGAACTTTGAGTTGCTGGGAGGAAGTTGACAAGAAATGACTTTCTCTTTAAGCTGGGGAACTTGGACCAAGCGTCAAAGGTCCAGTTCAACAGCCGAGTTAATAGCAAGACTGCTGTGAACTCACCAGTAAAGGATTTATAACATGCCTGTTATATTCACTTCAAGCTGTAAAAGCTCCATCTGAATGAATTTTCCTCCAAGGAAAGTTTTATTCTGAAACTCAAACCAGGAACTGCCGTTACTTCGGTTCGAGTCAAGGCAGATGTCTGGAGACGCTGAGAACGGTAAACGAACTGACCAGTTGGACCAACTGGGGACTGACCGTCTTCACAAGGTAACAAAGTCGTCAAATGCTTTGCCAAGTCGTACCAACGTGTAGCCAAGATTGGCCGGAGAGCTACCATGTTTTCCTGGTTAATTTCCTTTCATCTTCCATCTTCTTCCTACTCTTAAACTTTATTTCTTAAGCCAGAACTAAGCTAAGAGCCTGCAATATAAGTTATTATAAAACCCATAACTTTATTCTGTTGTACCTAGAAGTTACGAATGCGTGATGTCATCTGCTGAAGTAAATTTATAGGAAATTCTGATCGATCAAGCCATGTATAAATGTATGATGTAATTTATTGATTTGTTAATTAAATGATTCAGTTCATAAATTGACATTTCATGTCTTTTACATCTCACCACCTAGTCACAGATTTATTGAATATTGAACTGAAAAAGAGAGAACTCGTGAATATTGATAAGATTGGGTCAGATAAAATCTACTCACTCTTTAAGTTGGAATATTGTACAGTCAGTAAATTTGACTGGTATTACATCCATGCAGGGTAAAGATATAGAACAGATGTTGGAGTTGATGAAGACAGAATTTGTCAAAATACAAACTTGGTTTAAACTTAATAAATTATCATTAAATCTAGATAAAACTAATCTTAAGGGGACAGAGATATTTGTAAAACCAAAATACATAATTAGTTTGGAAGGACGGTCTACCTCAATCCAGGGAACTGGATTGTGGAATGGTTTGGAGAATTAAGTTAAAAATGCCAAGTCAATGTGTACATATAAGAAAATTATCAAAACTGAATTGTTGAAAAATATATATGAAGTAGCTTAATGTGTGTTGAATTAGAATTAGTGTTACATCCCCATGGGGATGTCATTTCAGTCAGGTCAGATGGATGAGGTGTTTAGTGGTGTTTAGTGGTGTTCAGTGGTGTATTGGGAGGCTAATTGCCTACAGCTGTGGGTTAATTGAAGTGCTGCATGTGGGGTGGTTGTTTCCCTTTATTAGGTCCAGTCTGAAGATGCCCAAGGGGTGAGAGAGATGCAGCAGGAGAGGAGCTGAGGTCTATACAACAACAGCAGAGCAGATGAAGGAGCAGCAGATGAAGAAGCAGCTGACCAGATGAATCAGAAGCTGAGCAGAGCTTACAACAGCAGAAGCAGAAGGAGGTCCAAGCTGCAGATGCAGAGAGAAGGAGTCATGGTCGAGTGTGAAGAAGCCTAATGTTGAAGATGCCTAATGTTGCCGTTTGATGTTGATGAAGCCGAAGATGAAACTGTGAGAAGGAGAAGACCTGCTGTCGTTCTGTTGCTGTGAGAAGAAGAAGACCTGCTGTCGTTCTGTTGCTGTGAGAAGAAGGAGAAGACCTGCTGTCGTTCTGTTGCTGTGAGAAGGAGAAGATCTTCTGTCGTTCTGTTGTCCACCTGAAGCTAATGTTTTTCACGACCTGGTGTGATCGATTGTCCAGTTTTCGCATTTTGTTTAGATTGGGTGGGGGGTTTGTTTACTAGTCGGGCATTTTCTCCAGCTTCGACGGCTGTATCGCAGTTGGCCTGGGGGAAGTGTCTTTATATTTCTTTGAATCGACTCACCAGGTCCGACTTTAATTTAATTACTTTGAGAGGGACACGGGGAAAGCTGAGGGTTTGGACTGACTTTTTTCTGTTTGTTTTTAGGACTGCTGGAGGCAGCGCAGCTGAGCCTAAAATAAACTTTTTCTTTTAACCCTCTTTTCTGGTCTCGTGTCCCTCACATTGTTACTTGACCCCTTGGGGCGTAACATATGGGGGCTCGTCCGGGATTGTCCTAGTTTTGAGCTGGAGATTTTGTTGTTGTCATTGTTCTTTGTGTGGCTTCGTTGTTGTTTTTGCTCTGTTCTGTGCGTTTTGGGCACGGCTGTCACGCGTTAGGACGCGCGTTTTGTTTGGGGGGTGGTGTTTGTTGTTTGTTGTGCTGCGTTCAGGTGCTTGTGGGAAGTTATTGTGCTATTCTATTGTTAGTTGTCGGCTTTTGAGCTATTTTGACCTTCTTATTATGGAGTTCGATTTGGATAGCTTTTTGGATCAGCCTACTACAGACACTTTGGCTGCCTGCTCAAAGGAGCAGTTGTTGTGTGTAGCAGACCACTTTAAAATCTCTATTGATAGACGCACTAAGAGGGAGACGTTGGAAGGGGATTTGCTCTCAGAGTTAACTCGTATTTGGATCCTTCCTGCTGCCGTAGCCTCTAAAACTCCAGAGTTGGATCATATGATGGGGATAAAGAGGTGCGTCTGAAGGAATTAGAATTAGAAATACGTCGGGTGGAGGCTGAGACTGCCAGAAGAGATGCTGATGCCAGAAAAGCTGAATCTGAAGCAGTTGTAAGGAAGGCAGAGATAGAGCAACAAACTGCTCTGAGGGAAAAATAACTTCTGTTTGAGCAACGGAAAATAGAGTTGGATGCTCAGATATGTATGAAGGAATTAGAAAGGGGAGCTGCTCCTTCTCCACCTGCTCGTGAGTTTGATGTGAGTAGACATATTCAGCTTGTTCCACCGTTTAATGAGGATGACGTGGATACGTATTTTGTCTTGTTTGAGAAGGTTGCACGCTCGTTGAAATGGCCTTTGAACGTTTGGCCATTATTGTTGCAATGTGTGTTGAAAGGTAGAGCTCAGGATGCACATGTGTCTCTTTCGGTGGCAGACAGTGGAGATTTTGTGAAAGTGAAGGAAGCTATTATGCAGACATATGAGCTGGTGCCTGAAGCATATCGGCAAAAGTTTAGGAACTTGAAAAAGCAGTATGATCAGACTTATGCTGATTTTATTAGGGACAAGGAGACTCTGTTTGATCGATGGTGTGTTGCAAACAAGGTTTCGGATTTTCAGTAACTTAAACAGCTTATTTTGATGGAGGACTTTAAGTTGGGGTTGCCAGATACGATAACTACGTATTTGAGCGAGAAAAATGTTTCAGATGTGTCTTAGGCGGCGGTGCTCGTGGACGAGTACATGTTGACGCATAAATATAGTTTGGATCATCCACATGATTTCTTCAGGTTCGGCGGAACGGATGGTCAGGGAGAGGATGGCGCCAACGCTGTTTTATTTGAAGATGTGCCTCGAATGCCGGCTGTACGAGGTACGGATGTGAAGTCAGAGATCATCTGTTTTTATTGTAAGGATGTAGGACATATCGTGGCTACCTGTCCAGTATTGAGGGAGAGGGAGAGGGCACCTAAGCTCGTAGCTATGTTGTCCACTTTATGGTTCAGTACTCGGTCCTCTTCTGCTGATGTGTCTCGCGAAGGGTTCTGTTTTCAAACTTTTTGTTATGAATGGTTTTATATTTCAGTGTCGCCTTCAAAGACAAAAATCCCTGTTAAGATATTGCGGGACACGGCTGCCTCTCAGTCTCTTGTTTTAGATGGGATACTACCTTCGGACGCTCAGTCTGTGAAAGGACCTGGCATTTCTGTTTGAGGTTTTGACAGGAAGGATGTTAGGGTGCCTGCGCGTTGTATCAGCGTCCAGTCTAAGTTTTGGTCGGGTGACGCTGTAATCGGGTGCGTCGTAGTTTTCCCATATCTGGGGTCTCCATGGTGATGGGGAATGACTTGGCTGGAGGCCGGTTTTTGGTGACCCTGGATGTTACACCCTTGTCTTCTGCGCAGGTACTTAAAGTACTCCATCACATACCCGTCCTCGTCGTGCGCGGGTACCCGTTAATGGGGTGGTGGGAGGAGAGGATTTGTGATGTTGGTTTTATATATAAATTTTTTCTTTCCTAGAAAAAAATCAATATTCATCTGCAAGTATCGTACCTCTGCATCCCTGACACCAGTGTATCCACAGAGAGAGTCTTCTCCACCGCTGGAGATATCATCACAGTGCAGAGAAGTGCACTTTTCCCAGAGCACATCGATCAGATTCTATTTCTAAACAAAAATCTGAGGAGAATGCAGCTCACTTGGTCTGCAGAGTAGACTTTCTGTTTAGAGTTCACTTATTAGTCAGGGTCTATCTACAGGCCTTAAGCTGCTCTGCTAAGATGGGTGCATTTGAAGTTAAATGTTCTTCATTACTTGAATTATAGACTGTTTTGGAGAAGTCATATTACTGTTTACTTACCAAGCACTTAGAGTAATTCCTTCAGATGTTAAGTGTCAAGGTTAAAAAGGTTTCAAACTATTCAGAGCAGGACACTTGGTGCACTTTATTTACTTTACAAATGCATGTAAGCTACAGTTTTTACTGTTTCAATTAAAAGAAACATGTTCCCTTTCAGTCTGGTCTCTCGGTGCAACATACTTGCTATGGGAATTACGCCCCCACGCGATTACCTGAAGGAATATACTCACGCCTTTACGGCTAGGGGCGTCACCGCCGCACCAGAGGCCCCGCCCTCTGTGTACTTAAGCGGCTTGCGCCCCTTCATCTTTCTCTTTTTTGCCCTTCACCTCGCTAAACCTAAACTACCTCTTCGCGGGACTTCTCTGTTGCTTCATCGCTCAACTTGAGGTGAGCTTGCTCCCTACACAGAGCGCACAGAGAATTATTCCTACGTACTAATGGACTAGCGAAAGCTAGTCCGGCACATTTCTTTTAACCCCAAAGTATTTTCTTCTCCTCTCTCTACAGATTGCTTCGCTCGACGGCGCTAACTACGCCACAAGAAAAAAGCTATTTCGCTAACTCCTAGCGAGCTAGCCAGCGAAAGTGACGCGACGGAGGAGACATTTCAAGAAAAAAGATTCTGGAAGGACTCGCCCGCCTCATCTCGGACATGGCTCCGGAGAAAGGAAAGCGAAAGGTGAGACTTCCAAGGAAAACCAGCGGGACGGCGAGCCCAACTTTGCGCGCCTGTCCCAGTGGATGTAGTTTCTCCCTCGCAGCAACGGACACCCACGAGGCCTGTCCAGTCTGCCTGGGAATGCTTCATGCAAAACAGCACTGGATATGCCCGACTTTTGCCTACACTGCAGCCTCATGATGGATGTGGTGCTGCGGCATCGGGTTAACCTCGTCGCCAAAGCCATGGGCAACTCAGCAACACCAGCAGACGCAGACACCACGGAGCCCCTCACTCCCACGCCGGAGCTAGAGAACATGGCTCTACATGACAGCACACGTGTCAAATGGAGCGACAGCCCTGACGTGCTGGCTCCTATGGTGGACCTAACAGTCGAGTTCGACACCAGTGGCATGATGAACGAGGACGAGATCTCGATTTCAGCCTCGGGCAAATTTTCAACGGAGGAGGCAGACGTGGAACTGGAGGATCATGGTGAAGATCTCTCCTAGACCCTGGTACCTGTGCTCCCAGAAACCGACTTTTCCATCCCTGCTCTGTTCGACTTGTGCCACAGAGCAACGGACGCGTTGCACATCCCATGGCCCAAACCTTCGCCTCGCCAACAGGTCACGAGGCTGGCAGGAAACTATTTTTACTCGAATATGCTGGTGTAGATTCTCAGTTCTATTTTTACTCGAAGCAGCAGGTTGCCACGAGGCAAAGGATGCCCGTGTTCCCGGACTTCCTCACAGAACTAACTCGCACCTGGACTCAACCAAGAGCCCCTATGCTCCTTCCCCTCTCACAGTTCCTCGACGTAGACGGGATGGATGAGGTGGGAATAGCTAACGTGCCTCAGATTGAGGACACACTAGCGTCTCACCTGGCTCCTAAGTCATCAGGAACAAAACCAACTCTTCCCAGCAAGGCTTGTCGAGCTTCAGCGTCTCTACTTGAGAAGTGCTACAAGGCTCAGGGACTCGCGGCACTCGCCATGAACGCGTCCGCGGTAATGCAGGCTTACCTGGCCAAAAAACTACAACAGCTCCAGGTAACAACGGACAAGCAGGCGGCCGCCGACTTGCTGGACGAAGCCCGCAGAGCAACAGACTTTGTGCTCCGTATGATGGGGACAGTTGCTGTTGCACAGAGCAGGGGAATGGCGGAAGTGGTCATCGCGATCCGCCACCTCTAGATGACTTTAACGGATCTCCCGGAGGGACAAAAGGTGCCTTCTCTCCATCACTCGATAGAGCCGATGGAATTGTTTGGTAAAGCTTTGGAGCGAATTCAGACCAAGCTGGACCAAAGACGCAGACAGGCGGAACCTCTCCAGGTGGGCATTCCCCGGAGAAGCTTCGCCCCCCCAAGGAAGTCTGCTGGAAGCAGACATGCGCAGTCTCGGCACCACTCGGCAACGCGTGCCCCACCGCAGAAGCGACCAGCATACGAGAAAGA
>JBBPBX010012015.1:40875-51314 GCA_038048925.1 Garcialebias charrua | reverse complement strand
TGCCGGGTCATTAGATGGCTCTGTGAATTTTGTACCTTCACCTAATGCACATGCGTGTTGCCTCAGTCTTCTTTCCTCTGAGGCTAAAAGTTCAGCTTACAACAACGTAACAAGTTAAAGCTGAATTTTGGATAAGAGTCGACAGATTTGACACGTGGGACACGGTTCATCTAACAAGCTCCACACTGGCCGCTGAGTTGACCAGAACCGAGTTGACGAGGATGATGACGGACTTTAGTCCGCGATAATCAGCTGATTTACAGCAGGTAAATCAACGTTCTTAATAATGTTTCCTTATGTTTACTTTGATCACACAACAACCAACTGAGTTTTTATTTTTTCCTGCGAGGTCGAGAAGCTGTCCTTCCACCAGGCGGACCGGTTCGGATGGGACCAGTATCCAGGATGAAAACGCAGAGTCCAGTTCATTAATGTAGTTACAGTTCAGTTAACGTGTTTTTAATAGTGTTCAGTTTAATTCTCAGTGTTTGCGTGACATACAGTTTGTGATGTTGAATTAATAAATTCAAGATAAACCTGGGGCCTCATGTATCAAAAACCTGCGTGGATTTCCTACTGAAAAGTGACGTACGGTGAAATCCAGAAAAGTGTCTACGCACAAAAAGATCCAGATTTATCAAACTGTGCGTACACCTGAATCCACGCACATTCCTTTTGTACATCACAATTGACGTGGAACTGAGCGCACGTGAGACACCTCCCCTGACACGCCTACATTTACATATGTTAAACAGATGCAAATTACTTCCTGCATGTGTGAAGGACATGTTTGTTTGATCCCTGCGCGATCAGAAATCATTTCTAGATTCGGGAAAATAATGAATTCAATATAATATGAGTGAGGACAAACATCCTAAGTAAGAATAGTAATAAAATGTGTTCATCATGCAAAGAACGAGTGATTGTCGGTATTTGTGTGCGCGCGCACCCTGCTGTGGTGCGCGAACCGGCTCATTCATTCATTCTGTGTGGAAATATTAACTTTGCGCACGAGTTTATTACCATTATTACTGTAAACACAGAGGAACTTACTTGGATGTTTGCTAGAACATAGATCTTTGTTTATGTAGATGATGTGAAGAAACGAGTCTGTGCGTCTTGGTGGAGACTTTTCATGACATGATGTTGGAGTCTCCAGACGCAGCGCGCGCCCCGCAGCCCTGTGCGCAGTCTGTCTGTGAAGCTTTTGCTCTCCTACAAGTTATATAAGGTGTACTTTCACGTGTCATTTTGGAGAAATCTACAATAAACGCAGATAATGAAACACCTCCAGCTGCCGTGTCGACACCGGTGAGGGTGCGCGCGCGCTCCAAGCGCGACCACTCAGCCTTTGGAAACATATGGATGAGACCATTCCATTGGACATGATCCGGCTTTGTGTGGACTGGACTGCACAGTCCCGATCGACCTGCAGCTCCCTCTGTGGAACAGTTTGACCGCTGCTTCTGTATGCACGCGTGATGCACGGCTCCCCAGAGCGCAGCATGCAGTGCCAAACTGGAAAATTATTATTTCTGAAAACGGCTGATAAGCCATATCCTAGATCGGAAAACTATATCTGTTTCTAAATAAATGCTCTGCGTGTTACACTATTTATTATAACCTCCAGTAAGGCTGAATGAATCCGTTCCTGTTAAATTTATTTTTGGCACAACGTTGCGCGTCCTTTATTTCACTGCGTCATGTGGATGTAATACTTGTTAATCGTGTGTTTGGAGGGAATATTAATCATTTACACATCTTGAACTGTTAATAATAATAATAATAATAATAATAATAATAATAATAATAATAATGAATTCAATTTATAACGCACTTTTCATTAATGGAAATCTCAAAGTGCTACAAGGTGCAACATATTTGAATGTCAATAAGACAAATAATAAAACAATTAAAATCAACAACAGTATCAACTCAGATCAAAAGTAGAATCATGAGGAGGAAGAGTATGCTCGGTTGAAAAGAAAGGTCTTCAAGCCGCTCTTAAAGTCAACCACAGACTGTGGGGCTTCAGTTTCTCTGAAACACCTGTAAGTGTCGCCAAAGGAACAAGAACCACAGAAACGTGCGTACGCCTGCTCGGGAGCTTGCGTGGATATGTACCTGGATGCGCATATATTCACGTTCAGTTCAGTTTTGATACATACGGGCTTTTGCGTGGGAAGTGACGTGCGCAATGTTTTTGTGCGCACGCATGGTTGATACATGAGGCCCCTGGTGTCTTCATTTTCAACTTTAAGAACACGCAACATGTTACGCATCGTTTAAATCACGTAACTTGAGTCCAGATCACTTCATTTAACTCAGATAACTTTATATATATCCCACGCTAACATAAATAATGTTTATTATTGTCAAACTGTTATTATTTAGCACATTTAGTATGTTCTAGTGCAGCGCAATGTGTGAAATATCCGCCTCCCTCGTTCAATAAACAGTGATATTAGAACTGCATCAGACTGTGTCTCTTCCAACACAGATGCAGTTAGATTCAGGTGTAGATTAATTAAATATGAGACTCAAAATATGTTCCATCAGTCGTAGTTCAAAAAGCGGTGCGTGTCCGCTGCCATTATTGATAGAAATGCCGTCTGTCCGCGCGTGCGTGCGGTTCAAACAAAAGCTCGGTGGGAGATGTTTATGTTATTAACGGGGGTCAGCGAAAAACCTCCACTCTGGAAGGTGGATTCAGAAACCTCCGGATTCAAAGAGGGGGGCCAGGGGTGTCATGTAAACGATCAGCAGAACCGCAGAGAGAAAGGTGCAGTTTCACTCAAAATATGCGCCGTGTAAACGGCCCCTCAGACTGAGGAAGACTTTCGGACGAAAGACGAAAAGTTTCTATTTTTTTGTTTTGTTTTTTGAAAGTCCAGAGGACCAGACTTAGCTTTTTTAGATTTTTCTACCTGGATTATTTAGCATGCATCAGGGTAACTCGTTTCACTGTTTGCTGCACATTTGCACCTGTCGGCCACTGTATCAAAGCCATCATGCTTGAGGTAAAGTTTTACTTTATAGAAAACTATATTGAACATGAAATAATTCTGTTTTGCACTGCTTTTTGCAAACTAAGTGTTTCGGCCTTTTTAATGCAATAAAGTCTAATAATCAAAGTTTATTATTAATTTAAAAACATTTTTGTCAAACAGATCCCCATCTTTTCATGAGCCAGCAGTCAGACCTCTTGGAAACAAATTTACCACACTCCTGAAATACATAGAGAGGGTCTGAGGTATTTGTGCTGTGGGCTGAGTGTGAATTTGTTTGGTGATTAAGGACTAAATATAGCCTCTTGTTTGCTCTGAGCCTCAGACATTTCTTTACAAGCCTCTTTTCATCACAGGGCCAAGTGGAGCTTTTGAGGGGCCACAGTGGATAAATACCCCCACTGGCACCACTGACACGGCTCTAAATTTATATAATCCATAAATATTAATATTCTTTTTCACAATAAAGGCTGATGATAAAGGTAATTTATGGTATGATTCTAACTCTAATCAAATGCCCTGATGCATGCTCAATAATCCAGGTAGAAAAATCTAAAAAAGCTAAGTCTGGTCCTCTGGACATTCAAAAAAACAAAACAAAACAAAGCAAAAAAAAATTGTAGAAACGTTTCGTCTTTCGTCCGAAAGACGTCCTCAGTCTGAGCTGCTGTCATCAGCCAACTGGTCGATCCACTGTGAGAGGGTGCTATTTATAAGACATGAATAGCACCCTCTCACAGTGGATCAACCAGTTGGCTGATGACAGCCTGAAACCAGCTGCTCACATGATCAAGGAGGACCATCAGCCTAACAATGGATCGTTAGCACCCTGATGGTTGTTTGCTATTCACAGAGGGCTGAGTGATACTAGCAATAACAGCATTGTAAGAGGGGGACAGTTGAACCCGGAGGCCTCCACCTCTGTTTAATGATGGACGGTTTCTTTTCACAAAGATGGCCTCCTTTACTCCTCTCTCAAACCATTGTTCCTCTCTATCAAGGATGTGAACATCTTCATCCCTGAAAGAGTGACCGCTGGCGTGGAGATGAGTGTAGACCGCAGAGTCCTGACCTGATGATGTTGATCTTCTGTGCTGGGCCATCCTTTTGGCCAGTGGCTGTTTAGTTTCCCCGATGTAAGACTGATCACAGCCCTCCTGACACTGAACAGCATACACAATATTACTCTGTTTGTGCCGGGGGACTGGATCTTTGGGATGAACCAGTCTTTGCCGTAATGTATTTTGGGGTTTAAAAGCCACTGGGACGTTGTGTTTAGAAAATAAACGTCTCAGTTTCTCTGAAACTCCCGCAACATATGGAATGACCACTGGTCTGGGTTCCTTCTTTTCACCTGATGGCTGGCTGGAGTCCTGTTTGGGTTTCTTCTCTGCTTTCAGGAAGGCCCAGTTAGGATATCCACATTTCTCTAGAGCCTGTTTGTGTGTTTTGTGTGTGTTTTCTAAACACAACGTCCCAGTGGCTTTAAACCCCAAAATAACTGGTTTATATGCTCCAGAAGAAAGCTATCAGAATTATAACTGTCTCTGATTACTTTCATCCTAGCCTGGTTAAAACCAGACCCTTGTCCTTCACTTCGCTTGTACTAGGGTCTGGACTTTCTCTATAGAGAACCGATTCTGACACTGACTCTGTTCCTGTGTCAAATAAGCACGAGATCCTGAATTGTTTCAACAAACATTTTGTTGCTTCTAGTTCATTATTTGACACAGTTACAAATGGAAAATCAGCCACTTCATCTAATAATCAAACTTCTACAAATCAAATCCCTCCTACAAGTCAATCCTCAGTTAATCACACCTTCTCTTTTTCTCCGTTCTTAGTCAGTGAGGTAAATAAACTGTTAAATGATCTTGATCCTAAAAAATCTGCAGGTCCAGATGAACTTGAAACTTGAAAAATTATTTGTGATTAGATTAGACAAATTTCTTGATGACTATAACATTTTAACCAACAGCCAATATGGTTTTAGATCTAAAAACTCTACTTCTATGGCTCTAATGGAATTGACAGAACAAATTTCCACTGCTATTGATCAAAAGCAACACTGTGTGGGTTTATTTGTTGATCTAAAGAAAGCTTTTGATACAGTTGATCACACTATTCTCCTCGAGAAGTTAAATAAATATGGTATTAGAGGACAGACCTTGAAATGGGTATCTAGCTATTTGGAGGACAGAAGTCAATTTGTACAGATAGACAATACCAGATCAAAACTCAACAGAATCACATGTGGAGTCCCTCAGGGTTCTATACTGGGACCTAAGCTTTTTATTTTGTATATAAATGATTTGGTAAAAGTGTCTGGTATTCTAAGGTGTGTTCTTTTTGCTGATGATACCACCTTCTTTTATTTTGGTTATGATTTGAAACAAATGTTTGAGTTGTTAAAAGAGGAGATCTCAAAATTACAAACTTGGTTTAGTTTAAATAAGTTATCATTAAATTTAGATAAGACTAACTATATGTTATTTAGCAAAAATAAAACAGATACATTTTCTATCAAAATTGATGGTGTTGAACTAAGTAGAGTGGATGAGGTAAAGTTTTTGGGTGTAATTGTTGATGAGAGATTGTCGTGGAAACAGCATGTAAATTTTGTTAAAACTAAGTTATCTAAATCTATTGGCGTATTGTATAAACTAAAGGACTTGTTAAATGATAGGGCTCTTTATTTGCTATATAACTCAATTTTTGTTCCACATTTAATTTATTGTGTGGAGGTTTGGGGTAAAGCCTGTACAACTATAACAAATTCTATTTTTATTTTGCAGAAAAGAGCGGTTAGAATTATTGCTAGAAAGCCTTATCGTCATCCATCAAATGTATTATTTAAACAACTCAAATTATTGAAATTTTGTGAATTGGTAGATTATAATATTTTGTTAGTAATGCATAAAGCTCATATGAAAATGCTACCCACAAATGTTCAAATGTTTTTCATTAAGAGAAAAAGCTGTTACAGTTTAAAAGGAACTGAAATGTTTGTTAAACCTAGATATAGGACTAGTTTGAAGGGACGTTTTATTTCGAATAAGGGAGTGGAATTCTGGAATGTTTTGGAAAAAGATGTTAAAGATGTAAACTCTGTGATGAAATTCAAAAAAATTATCAAGTCTAGACTGCTAGCAAAATACTAAAACTATAAGTAATGCATCCTAATCTATTTGTTGATTACTGAGTGTGAAATGTTACTAAATTGATCTGTTATATCTGAATAAACTTTAATAAAAAAAAATAAAAAAAAACTTCCACCTTATTTCTTAAGGCTGGCTGCTCATATCATCACAGTCCCTGTGACTCACATCTTTAATCTGTCCATAAGCCAAAGCTCCAGTCCGGAAGCTTGGAAAACAGCCTTTGTTCTTCCTTTGCTGAAGGGAGGTGACCCCACCTCACTGAACAATTATCGACCGATCTCTAAACTCTGCATCTTAGCCAAGGTTCTAGAAAAACTGATAAACTCTCAGATCAAAAATTATCTGGACTCATTTAACATCTTACCTCTCCATCAATCTGGTTTCAGGAAAAAACACAGCACAACAACTGCTTCTCTGAAGGTTCTGAATGATGTTGTTGAAGCATTGGATGCTAAGGACTATTGTGCTGCACTTTTCTTAGACCTGTCTAAAGCTTTTGACACTGTGGATCATAACATCCTGTGTCATAAGCTCTCAGAAATCGGTTTCTCTGATCACACCATCGGTTGGTTTTCTAACTATCTTTCCAATCGGAGGCAATGTGTTCAACATAACGGTACTTCTTCCAGCTATTTAACAGTTAAAAATGGTGTACCACAAGGCTCAGTTTTAGGACCAACTCTCTTTACAATCTACATAGCTAATGTAGGTCACTGCATCCCTGATGCATCCTTACATTTCTATGCTGATGATACAGTTGTTTACTGCCGAGCTAAAACAGTAGCTAAGGCTTTCCAGTTACTGCAATCCGCTTTTGACATCATCCAGTCAGATTTGTTCCATCTCAAACTTGTTCTAAATGCTGATAAAGCAAAAGGGATGTTCTTTTCAAGTAGGAAGTCGGTCCCAGCAGATCTTCCTCTGATTTTATCCTCAAATGGTGTCCCTATTGAGTTTGTTGATTCCTATAAATATCTGGGTATCCTGGTTGATTCACAGCTCTCTTTTAAACTCCACGTGGAAAACCTAGTGAAGAAACTGAAAGTTAAACTGGGTTTCTTTTTCAGAAACAGATCATGTCTAACACTGAATGCTAGGATACGCCTTGTATCTGTGACTTTCCTTCCCTCCATTGATTACGGTGACATTCTCTACATGAATGCTCCTACAAGCACCCTGCGGATGTTGGATGTTGTCTATCATGGTGCACTAAGATTCATAACTGGCTGTGATTATCGTACCCACCACTGCACCCTGTATTCACTGGTTAACTGGACATCATTAACCTCACGCAGACTCTTCCACTGGTACATTTTCATCTTTAAATCACTTCTTGGTCTGCTGCCCTCATACATCTCCTCCTACATGTCTCTGCATGAGTGCAGCTACAGCGTGCGCTCTCAGGACATGTTTACCTGCAGTGTTCCATCAGTGAGGACTGAACTTGGAAAAAGGACCTTCTCCTACTCTGCTCCTGCTTCCTGGAATATCTTACAAAAAGATCTGAAGCTCTCGACCTTGACCTCTTTAAATGGTTTTAAGAATATGTTGGAATCCTGGCAAAAACCAATGGAGATTTGTTCCTGTCTTTGATTTTGATTGTCTTTGATTGTCTTTTCCTGTCTTTGATCTTTGATTGATTTTATACATCTACCTTATAATGTTTTGCTAGTTTTTTGATAATTTTTAAAAAAAACTATGTATTTCTCTCTTTTGTTTTTCTCTCTTTTGTTTTTCTCTCTTTTGTTTTTCTATTGTTCATTGTTTAAGGAAATTCTACCATTGCTGTTCATCGTTCTATAGTTTTAGCAGGTCGCTTTTGTAAATGAGCCCACGAGGCTCAATAAGATTTACCTGACTAAATAAAGGTTGAATGAATGAATGAATGATTCTTGCTGGAGGCGTGGCCTCTGCTGAGGAACAAAACCATTGGATCTTAGAAAATGTTTGAACAGGGAAAAGCATTCTGCTCCCTCCCCCTCAGAGCCATATATGGCTCTGTTTCCTGCTCTGGTGAACTTGACATCAGCTCCGCCTCCTGCTGCATTTTCTCTCGCTGCCGCTGCATATTCTGTGTTTATATGTTAATAAAACGTTCTAAAAAAACAAAATAAAACCATGGAGCTCTGGTCCAGCACACCAGAACATCAGAAAATCTGCAGGGACTCGGGCAGCAATGTAAAACCCGAGTTTAATTCTCTTGTGAGTGACAACCTGAGGCATTTCCTCATTCAAATCAGCGGAGGGAGAGGAGGGAGCGATCAATTGACTTTTGGCAAAAATACAAAAGAAAGCTCCAGATAAAGGATTAAGAAGGGGAATTTAATACATTTGTGTCACATATAAAACAGTCCTGCATCGCTTTGCATCGCTTTGAATGAGAACATGCGGATGCTCGCTGGCTGCGCGCTGGGACAGGTGGGGGCGTGGGTTAGGGGCCAAAAACTCCGCCCCTTCTGTTCTCTGATTGGTCCGGTCAAAAATCTACCGGAGAAATCCTTGTCTATGGGAGAAGTCCCAGACGGAGCAGTGAAGGGAAAATAGAATTGAGCGGAGCTGCGTAGGAAGGCTACTTTCATCCAACTAATGAGATATTTCTTACATTGCATATCAGTGGCGGCTGGTCATTTTTTTCCATGGGGGGGCACGCCATCTAGTGGTCATAAAAAAGGTACTACCTCAGAAGAAAAAAACCACACTTGTTTTTAAATTTGATACACAATTATATTTGTCCATGAATAAATCCAATCAGCTACTTAGACTACAATCATGTTTTAAAGGAGAAATTAAATGAAATCTGAAAAAATCAATATATCAAGAATTTCATATAGTAAACAACACACATAAACATACTTTGTATGCTTTTTTCAAGTCTGTAGCTTAAAGAAATAGTTTTTTTTAATTTTCCTGCTACATGCCGAAGAACAGTTATTTCTGTAGTAATTTTCTGGAGGACAGGAAATGACGCATATTTGTCCTCCTTTGCTACCTTCCAACAACACTGAAGCTAGAACCCCATCATTACTGTCCTCCTGTCTGTCATTTGGAAGCAGAAGACTTTTTTGAATCCGAAGGATATCACTTTAGTTTGTCAAAAACAGTTTGGTGATTTAATGCACTAATGGGTAGTTCTATCCTGGAAATACAAATAGCTGTGCGTTAGCCGCCGCATGCTAGCGTTGCATGCTAACGTGAAAGTGGGAATGTTGAAAATTGTAAGGATGGCTCCCTCTGCTGGTTTGTCTCCCTCCTTACATTCTGTGTCTGTCGGGTATACGTCTCAGGTGTTTGTGTTTTAAGTTAATTAGGAAGCATATTTAGTCAACGTTCATGTGTGTCTCATTGTCGGGTCATTGTCAGAGTCAGAGTCAGAGTCAGAGAGAATTTATTGTCATTTGCACCGCATGTAGTACATGTGTTGAAAACGAGATTATGTACACAGGGTCCCAGTTACATCCAACAACAAATGCAAGAGAAAACAATAATAACATCTAGGATTAACTAAGAGAGACATCACATCAGCTAGTAATACACTAAGCCCTAATGTAGTAGAAAAACATCATTATAAACAGCAGCACGAACATGAGCAGATGGTCACAGATGAACGCAGCAACAAGAAACAGATCAGTATCAGTATGATGTGACATTTTGCAGTGTTTATTCTTATTATTTATTTATTCATGAGTCTGACAGCCTCAGTAGAAGTTTCAGTCAGTGGTCTCATTGTCGGGTCATTGTCCCTTCCCTGGTGTGTCGTTCCTCAGCTCCTTGGTCTCGTGAGTACCTCTTGCCTGTATGTTTAGGATTAGTACTTCAGCCATAGTAGAGCGTCTGTTTTCATTTTGTACTGCCATGTCAGAGTTTGTTTTTGCCTTATTAAAGTATTTTATTTTACTACTCTTGCCTCTGTGAGTCTGCCTGTCCGCACCACGGGACTCATCCCTCCACACCGCACCAAACCGTGACAGAATGACCCAACCATTTTGAGTCCCGCGGACAGGTAAAAGATAGACTTACCCAAAGGCAGAAGATGTCTGCTCAGAGGGAAGCGGCAGTCTACAGAGTTGGCGGGTTTTGGACGAAACACGCCTGGAGCAGCTACAGGTCCGAGCCGGAGCAACTTCCGTCTCCCATGCTGGTAGCGAAGCGAGCGAGGGAGCGTCGGGGCGGCTGCTCCGACCAGTTCACCTCCTTCACTCCTGCACGAGCCATCTCGCTGTGGGATGTGTCCGACGAGGAGTCAGAGTCGGACCCGGAGGAACTCTTGCCA
>JBBPBX010012015.1:24467-39255 GCA_038048925.1 Garcialebias charrua | reverse complement strand
CCCTCACGTTACCAGTCCAGAGGGGTCTTAGGAGAGAACCCCTCACGTTACCAGTCCAGAGGGGTCTCAGGAGAGATCCCCTCACGTTACCAGTCCAGAAGGGTCTCAGGAGAGAGCCCCTCACGTTACCAGTCCAGAGGGGTCTCAAGTGAGAGCCCCTCACGTTTCCTGCCTCGAGGGGTCCCTGGAGGGAACCCCTCATGTTTCCTGCCTCGAGGGGTCCCTGGAGGGAACCCCTCACGTTTCCTGCTCCGGGAGGGTCCTGGAGGTCTCACAGCCAGAGGTCTCGCAGCCGGAGGTCTCGTAGCCGGAGGTCTCGCAGCCGGAGGTCTCGAAGCCGGAGGTCTCATAGCCGGAGATCTCGCAGCCGGAGGTCTCGTAGTCGGAGGTCTCGTAGCCGGAGGTCTCGGAGGTCTCGAAGCCGGAGGTCTCATAGCCGGAGATCTCGCAGCCGGAGGTCTCGTAGTCGGAGGTCTCGTAGCCGGAGGTCTCGTAGCCAGGGGTCTCGCAGCCATGGGTCTCGCAGCCAGGGGTCTCGCAGCCCGTCTTGTCTGACGTCTTATGGCTTGGCGCCACTGCCCCGCATGCTGGGGCTCCTGTTCTGGGTGGGCCTTGGAGGGCTCCACCCTCGTCTTTGCCTGTCCTAGGGCCTCGTCACCGACAGAAGCTCCTGCTTGATGGGCCTCGTCGCCAACGGACGCTCCTGCTTGATGGACGGCGTCCGGGTCGCCCGCCTGAGGTGACTCTGCGGGATGGACGGCCTCGCGGTCGTCCACCGGACGGGTTCCTACACAATGGACGGTCTCCCGGTCGCCCACCTGAGGGTCCCTTGCCCGGGATCGACGTGCTGGTCTCGATGTTTGGACGCTTGTTAGTTTTCTAGGTTTAGCCTTTTGTGTTTAGCATTTGTCCCTAGCCCTGTTCCTGTTGGTTTTTGGTTTGTTGTCCTTGTGTTTTGTCCCTTGTGTTTTCTCGTACCCGCCGTCCCTGCGTTTCCTCCCTCCGCCCGACTTGTTTTTTGGGCGGTGTTCTTTGGGGACGCCGGGGGACGTCTTTGAGGGGGGTACTGTAAGGATGGCTCCCTCTGCTGGTTTGTCTCCCTCCTTACATCCTGTGTCTGTCGGGTCTACGTCTCAGGTGTTTGTGTTTTAAGTTAATTAGGAAGCATATTTAGTCAACGTTCATGTGTGTCTCATTGTCGGGTCATTGTCCCTGTTCCCTGGTGTGTCGTTCCTCAGCTCCTTGGTCTCGTAAGTACCTCTTGCCTGTATGTTTAGGATTAGTACTTCAGCCATAGTAGAGCGTCTGTTTTCATTTTGTACTGCCACGTCAGAGTTTGTTTTTGCCTTATTAAAGTATTTTATTTTACTACTCTTGCCTCTGTGAGTCTGCCTGTCCGCACCACGGGACTCATCCCTCCACACCGTACCAAACCGTAACAGAATGACCCGACCATTTTGAGTCCCGCGGACAGGTAAAAGATAGACTTACCCAGAGGCAGAAGATGTCTGCTCAGAGGGAAGCGGCAGTCTACAGAGTTGGCGGGTTTTGGACCAAACACGCCTGGAGCAGCTACAGGTCCGAGCCGGAGCAACTTCCGTCTCCCATGCTGGTAGCGGAGCGAGCGAGGGAGCGTCGGGGCGGCTGCTCTGACCAGTTCACCTCCTTCACTCCTGCACGAGCCATCTCGCTGTGGGATGTGTCCGACGAGGAGTCAGAGTCGGACCCGGAGGAACTCCTGCCATTTCCAGCTCCAGAAACACGGCGCCGCCGGAGGGGACGGCGACCGGCGAAGACACACGTTTCCGGGTTTCAGCCCGGTTCCCCCTCTGTTTCTCCCACGCTGTCTGAAAAGCCTGGGGGGATTTCGCTGGGGGGAGGTACCCTCGCTCTGTGACGTCTCGGGGGAGACGTGCTTTGATGGGGGGTATCCCCACAACGTGTCTGCAGGGGACATGGAGTCTCCTGCACGACGCACAACCGAGAGGAAACCTCCTCACACGACTCCTTTGCTGAAGGAGTGCATGAGCACCCCCTCTGAAGAGGAGCTGTCTGATCTCACGTCGACCATAGGGGTCGCTACACCTGCAGGACTCACTCAGGAAGAGCCTGCAGGACACACAGGAGAGTGTTTGAGCTTTCACTCTACTGAGGAGCGGATAGATCCCACCTCGACCACAGGGGTCGCTGTGGGACAAGGATCCGAGGCCACACTCACTCTGCAACAGATACACAGACTGTTTTCTGCTGCCATCAATAACCTGGACCCACATTATAAATATAGGACTTATTCCATTATTGAACACATAATCATTAACAGTACTTGTTTAATATCCAACCCAGGCCTCACTCAGATGTTGACATTGGTTAAAGCTCTGAAAGAGGAAGCGTTTGTTTTAAAATGTGCTTTCACTCCAGCCTCCACAGAGTGTGCTTCCACTCCAGTATCCCCAGAGGGCGCTGTAGCCATGACTCCAGAGGGCGCTGCCATTGTGAACACTACAGCCGACTCTTCTACATCTCCAGGCGGTGCTGTTCTGCCTGTGGCACCAGGGGGTGCTGTTCTGCCTGTGGCACCAGGGGGTGCTGTTCTGCCTGTGGCACCAGGGGTGTTGTTCTACCTGTGGCACCAGGAGGTGCTGTTCTGCCTGTGGCACCAGGAGATGCTGTTCTGCCTGTGGCACCAGGGGGTGATGTTCTGCCTGTGGCACCAGGGGGTGCTGTTCTGCCTGTGGCACCAGGGGGTGCTGTTCTGCCTGTGGCACCAGGAGGTGCTGTTCTGCCTGTGGCACCAGGAGGTGCTGTTCTGCCTGTGGCACCAGAGGATGCTGTCCAGCCTGTGGCATCTCCAGAGGAGGACGCTGCGTCAGGAGCATCTCCCACAGACTCTTCGGCCACTGTAGCCTCGCCTGACGGCGCCTCTACAGAGGGTCCCGGCGCGACGGACGCCTCCGCCTCTACAGAGGGTCCCGGCGCGACGGACGCCTCCGCCTCTACAGAGGGTCCCGGCGCGACGGACGCCTCCGCCTCTACAGAGGGTCCCGGCGCGACGGACGCCTCCACCTCTACAGAGGGTCCCGACGTGACGGACGCCTCCGCCTCTACAAAGGGTCCCGGCGCGACGGACGCCTCCGCCTCTACAGAGGGACCCCGGGAAGGATGCCTCCACAGCGATGGAGGGTCCACTCGTCGCTGATGCCTCCACGTCGATGGAGGGTCCATCCGTCGCTGATGCCTCCACGTCGATGGAGGATCCATCCGTCGCTGACGCTTCCACGTCGATGGAGGGTCCATTCATCGCTGACGCCTCCACGTCGATGGAGGGTCCATTCATCGCTGACGCTTCCACGTCGATGGAGGGTCTTCTAACCCTTGACGCCTCCACAACGATGGAGGGTCTTGTATCCAGTCTCGAGGGGTCTCAGGAGAGTGCCCCTCACGTTACCAGTCCAGAGGGGTCTCAGGAGAGAGCCCCTCACGTTACCAGTCCAGAGGGGTCTCAGGAGAGAGCCCCTCACGTTACCAGTCCAGAGGAATCTCAGGAGAGAGCCCCTCACGTTACCAGTCCAGAGGGGTCTCAGGAGAGAGCCCCTCACGTTACTAGTCCAGAGGGGTCTTAGGAGAGATCCCCTCACGTTACCAGTCCAGAGGGGTCTCAGAAGAGAGCCCCTTACATTACCAGTCCAGAGGGGTCTCAGGGGAGAGCCCCTCACGTTTCCTCTCTCGTGGGGTCCCTGGAGGGAACCCCTCACGTTTCCTGCCTCGAGGGGTCCCTGGAGGGAACCCCTCACGTTTCCTTCTCTGGGAGGGTCCTGGAGGTCTCGCAGCCAGAGGTCTCGCAGCTGGAGGTCTCGCAGCCGGAGGTCTCGCAGCCGGAGGTCTCGCAGCCGGAGGTCTCGCAGCCAGGGGTCTCGCAACCGGAGGTCTCGCAGCCAGGGATCTCGCAGCCAGGGGTCTCGCAGCCAGGGGTCTCGCAGCCAGGGGTCTCGCAGCCCGTCTTGTCTGACGTCTCATGGCTTGGCGCCACTGCCCCGCATGCTGGGGCTCCTGTTCTGGGTGGGCCTTGGAGGGCTCCACCCTCGTCTTCGCCTGTCCTGGGGCCCCATGCGTCTGCGCGCGCCGCCATTTGCAGCTCCTTTTAGCATTAGCCCACCTCCGAGGCTAATGATAGCTCTTCCTCCTCCGGCACACCGCCAGTTAACCGCTCGTTGCATGCAGCACTTTTATGTTTATGTTTATTAAATATGTTCATATTTTTTACAAAAGAAACACAATACAAGACAATCCCATAAATGATAATGTACAAAATATAAAAAAATGAAAGGTAGCAGAAAGAAGAATAAATCTTATTATATCTGCCCCTTTTTTCAAACAATCAGATTAAACAATAATAATCTTCCACCAACAGTACAAAATGACTAACTCTTTCTAATTTTCTAACTAATACAATACACAATACGTCATTTTATATATATATTTTTTAACAAATTCATTTTGATCATTTTCTTAAATGTAAACATTGACTTGGCATTTTTAACTTCATTCTCCAAGCCATTCCATAATCTAATTCCCTGGATTGAGGTAGAACGTCTCTTCAAACTAGTTCTGAATTGTGGTTTCATAAACATCTCTGTTCCCTTAAGGTACTAACAACTTTGTCTTTAACAAAATGCATTTGGATATTTAAAGGTAATGCGTTATTCTGAGCCCTATACATAACTGATAAAATATTATAATCTACCAAATCATGGAACTTCAATAACTTCAGTTGATAAAATAATGTACTAGATGGATGACAGTAATGTTTTCTAGTGATAATTCTTACAGCTCTTTTCTGTAATACAAAAATAGGCTTTGTGATTGTTTTACACGCTTTCCCCCAAACATCAATACAATAGATTAAGTGTGGAACAATGATTGTGTTATACAACAAATACAGAGCTTTATCATTCAATAGGTCTCTGACTTTGTACAGTACTGCAATCGATTTAGCTATTTTTATTCTTACAGAATTTATGTGTTGTTTCCATGTCAGTTTGTCATCAATGATAACACCCAAAAACTTCACCTCACTCACTCTACAAATCTCAACACCCTCAATTTTGAGTGGAACATCAACAGTTTTCTTTTTATTACTGAATATCATGTAATTAGTTTTTTCTAGATTTAATGATAATTTATTGATTTTAAACCAAGTTTGTATCTTGACAAATTCTGTCTTTATCAATTCCAACATTTGTTCTATATCTTCACCTAAACAGAAAAATGTGGTATCATCAGCAAAAAGTACACATTTAAGGAGTCCTGACACATTTACCAAGTCATTCACATATAAAATAAATAGCTTTGGTCCAAGTACAGAGCCTTGGGGAACTCCACATGTGATATTACAGAGGTCAGATCTTACATCATTTATTTGTACAAATTGTTTCCTATCTTTCAAATAGCTAGATACCCACTGTAATGCTGGTCCTCTAATACCATATTTGTTCAGTTTTTCAAGGAGAATGGTGTGATCAATAGTATCGAATGCTTTTTTTAAATCAACAAAAATACTGACACAATCCAAAAAAGCTAAGTCTGGTCCTCTGGACATTCAAAAAACAAAACAAAACAAAGCAATAAAAACAACAACTGTAGAAACGTTTTGCTTTTAAACCCCAAAATACATTACGACAAAGACTGGTTCATCCCACAGATCCAGTCCCCCGGCACAAACAGAGTAATATTGTGTATGCTGTTCAGTGTCAGGAGGGCTGTGATCAGTCTTACATCGGGGAAACTAAACAGGGATGCCCAGCACAGAAGATCAACATCATCAGGTCAGGACTCTGCGGTCTACACTCATCTCCAGGCCAGCGGTCACTCTTTCAGGGATGAAGATGTTCACATCCTTGATAGAGAGGAACAATGGTTTGAGAGAGGAGTAAAGGAGGCCATCTTTGTGAAAAGAAACCGTCCATCATTAAACAGAGGTGGAGGCCTCCGGGTTCAACTGTCCCCCACTTACAATGCTGTTATTGCTAGTATCACTCAGCCCTCTGTGAATAGCAAACAACCATCAGGGTGTTAACGATCCATCGTCAGGCTGATGGTCCTCCTTGATCATGTGAGCAGCTGGTTTCGGCTGTCATCAGCCAACTGGTTGATCCACTGTGGGAGGGTGCTATTTATAAGACTGAGCTGAACACAGCTTCTCAGACTGAGGAAGTCTTTCGGACGAAAGACGAAACGTTTCTACAGGTTTTTTTTTGCTTTGTTTTGTTTTGTTTTTTGAATGTCCAGAGGACCAGACTTAGCTTTTTTGGATTTTTCTACCTGGATTATTGAGCATGCATCAGGGTACTGACACAATATTGTTTTTGATCGACAGCAGTAGTTATTTGTTCCATTAATTCCATGAGAGCCATTGATGTAGAGTTTTTTGCTCTGAACCCATACTGACTGTTGCTTAGAATATTTTGTTTATCTATAAATTGATCTAGTCTGTTCACAAATAGTTTTTCAAGAATTTTTGAAAACTGTGGTAACAAGGATATAGGTCTATAATTGTTGAACACACATTTATCACCATTTTTAAAAAGAGGAACTACCTTAGCTACTTTCATATTATCTGGAAATATTCCTGTTGAAAATGATAAATTACATATATATGTAAACGGCTCAATAACATGGCTCATTATGTCCTTTACAAACATCATATCCATGTCCACCCAGTCTTTTGATCTCTTGTCTGTAAGATTTTTTACTACATTCATTATTTCCTCTTTGTTAGTTCCATTTAGAAGAATACTGTTTGCACAACCTGTAATTGAATGGCTCACATTATTATCTACTTTTGGTATTTTAGCTGCAAGGCTTGATCCAACATTCACAAAATATTGATTAAAACCATTTACAATTTCATTTTCATCGTGAACTTCATCGTTGTCTTTTACAAAATATTTTGAAATACCAGTTTTTGCTTTATGATTCTTCAGAACACTATTCATTACTCGCCATGTTGCTTTCATATCACCATTACTTTTATCTAATAATTTACTATAATATTCTTTCTTATGTTTCCTTATAATCCCTACTAATTTATTTTTATACTTTTTATATTTTTCTTCAGCGTTCTGAGTTCGCAATTTCAAGAAACATGAATACAAATAATTCTTTTTTTTACAAGCATTTCTCAACCCTTTTGTCATCCATGGTTGGTCAACGATATTTCTCTTTGTATGATTTGTTTGCACACAATTCTTTTCATACAGAGCTTCCAAGATATTCATAAACTCATCATATGATCTGTTCACATCATCAACATACACATCATTCCAGTCTTGTTTATCTAGATCCTCTTTCAATTTTTCCAAAACTTTTTTTGATGTGTTTATGATCTTTTTCTTCTTTGTAACTGCTTTTGTGATGCTTTGATCATTTTTATAGATTGTGAAAACTGGTAAATGATCACTTAAGTCGGTCGTTAAAATACCACCTATCACATCCCCATTTGTTATATTTGTGAAAATATTATCAATTATTGTGGCACTATGAGTTGTAATTCTTGTTGGCTTTGATATCAACGGATACATATTTAAACTGTACATTGAGTTTATAAATATACTGGTGTTATTTGAATCTGTTTTATTTCCCATATCAATGTTAAAGTCTCCACACAAAAAAACTTTTTTATTAAAACTCTTCTCCAATAGCTCCAAGATTTTATCAGTGAATATTTCTATATTTGATCCTGGTGATCTATATACACAACTTATTATTATGTTTTTATTGTTTTTGTTTATTATTTCTATTGTTATCATTTCCATAATATTATCAACAATTATTGACATTTCACTGTTTAATTTACATTTGATTTCATTATTGACAAATAGAGCGACTCCACCACCTCTTTTATTATTTCTGTTCATATGAAATAATTCATACCCTTCGATGTGAATATTATTAGTGTTTTCATTATTAAACCATGTCTCTGACAGTGCTATTCTCGTAAAAGTTCTATTTAATTGTTTTAAGTAATCTGTTATTTTGGATATATTTGCATTTATACTTCTGCTATTAAAGTGAATAATAGAGAGAACCCCATTTGTTATATTGATGTCATTAAATTGCTCTTCATTATAATATTCACTATCTTTTATTACAGGAAAAAAATTTGCATCAATTACATCTTCAACATTATATATTTTAGGTTCTGAGTCTTCGTATCAGAGTCAGAGTCAGAGTCAGAGAGAATTTATTGTCATTTGCACCGCATGTAGTACATGTGTTGAAAACGAGATTATGTACACAGGGTCCCAGTTACATCCAACAACAAATGCAAGAGAAAAACAATAATAACATCTAGGATTAACTAAGAGAGACATCAGCTAGTAATACACTAAGCCCTAATGTAGTAGAAAAACATCATTATAAACAGCAGCACGAACATGAGCAGATGGTCACAGATGAACGCAGCAACAAGAAACAGATCAGTATCAGTATGATGTGACATTTTGCAGTGTTTATTCTTATTATTTATTTATTCATGAGTCTGACAGCCTCAGGGTAGAAGCTGTTTCTCAGTCTAGTGGTTCTACATTTGATGCTCCTCAACCTCCGTCCCGAGGGGAGTGGTGCAAAGAGTGAGTGTGCTGGGTGAGTGAGGTCTTTCATGATGCAGGTGGCTCTTTTTCTGCATCTGGAGGTGTAAATGTCTGTGATGGTGGGGAGACTGACTCCCACAGACTTCTGTGCAGCCTTCACCACTCTCTGCAGAGCTTTTCTCTCTGCAACTGTGCAGCCTCCATGCCACACGTTGATGCTGGAGCACAGGACGCTCTCCACTGCACACCTGTAGAACGAGGTGAGGACTGGGCTTCTCAGACCGGCTCGTCTCAGCCGTCTGAGGAAGTAGAGTCTCTGATGACCTTTCTTGATCAGGCTGGTGGTGTTGTTGCTCCAGCTGAGGTTATCATTCATGTGTACACCCAGGTATTTGTAGCTGGAGACCACCTCCACCGCAGATCCACCTATATACAGTGGGGTGTGGGTGTGTTTGTTCCTTCTGAAGTCCACAATCATCTCCTTCGTCTTCTTCACATTCATGTGAAGGTTGTTCTCTTTGCACCAGCTCTCCAGATGTTCCACCTCCTGTCTGTAGCTGGATTCATCATTATCTGTGATGCATCCCACCACAGCTGTATCATCTGCAAACTTAACAATATGACAGCCTGGATGTGTGGCTGTACAATCATATGTGAGCAGAGTGAACAGAAGAGGGCTCAGCACACATCCCTGAGGAGAGCCAGTGCTGAGGGTGATGGTGGAGGAGGAGAAGTTGTGGATCTTCACGGACTGTGGTCTGTCTGTTAAGAAGTCTAAGACCCAGTTACAAATAGAGGGGCTTAGTCCAAGTGTGGATAGTTTGTCTATCAGAGTTTGGGGGATCATGGTGTTGAAGGCAGATGTGAAGTCCACAAAGAGCAGACGCACGTATGAGTCCTTCTGATCCAGGTGGGTGAGAGCAGTGTGGACCACGGAGGAGATGGCGTCCTCTGTTGATCGGTTCTCACGGTATGCATATTGATGAGGGTCCTCATTGATGTTGACGGCTGTCTTGATGTGGGACATGACCAGTTTCTCAAAACATTTAGCGACTATCGGGGTGAGAGCCACCGGTCTGTAGTCATTCAGACCAGTCACTGTGGAGCTTTTTGGGACTGGGATGATGGTGGCGGTCTTCAGGCAGGTGGGAACTGACTCCAGTGCAAGTGAGGTGGTGAAGATGTCAGCCAGCACCTCACAGAGCTGGTCCGCACATTCCTTCAGAACTTTCCCTGGGATGTTGTCTGGACCCGTAGCTTTATGAGGGTTGATCCTTCTGAGACTGCCTCTCACTTCTGCTGCGGTCACTTTGAGGTGCTCCTCGTCTGGTGATGAGGTGAGCCTGGTGCTAGTTGGTCTGTTTGGATCATCAAAACGTGCATAAAACTTATTGAGGGCATCAGGCAGGGATGGGTCCCTGGGGCATTGTTTGCTTTTGCCCTTGTAGTCTGTTAAGCATTTGATGCCCTGCCACATGCTCCTAGGATCATGTGAGGTGAACTGTCCCTCGATCCTCTGTGCATACGCGGCTTTGGCCTTCTTTATGCCATCATCCAGTTCTCTCCTGCACTTTCTCAACTCCTCAGTATCTTTAGACTTGAATGCAGTGTCCCTGGCTGCCAGCAGGGTGCGGACATCCTTATTTAGCCAGGGTTTTTGATTGGGGTAAAATTTAACACACTTTCTTATGGATACATTTTCAGCACATGTACTGATGTAACCCAGGACAGAGGAAGCATAAAGCTCCAGGTCAATTGAATTTCCATTCGTAGCTGCCTCTTTGAAGACAGACCAGTTTGTGTTTTCAAAGCAGTCTCTTAGCATGGGGGAACTATCTTGGCGCCACGATGTTATCACTCTTTGTTCTGGCATCGAACGTCGGAGTGGGGGGAGCTGTCTAGGGACCAATAGCAGGGAGCGATGGTCGGAAGCCCCGATCGGTGGGCGTGGCTTCGCCGTGTACGCCCCCTTCACATTCGTGTAGACCTGGTCTAATGTCTTATTTCCTCGTGTTTCTGTGAAAACGTGCTGATTGAAGGTTGGAAGGATGACACGTAAATCCACGTGATTGAAGTCCCCGGAAACAATGAAAAACCCCTCAGGATATTTACACTGCAGCGAGGTGAGTAACTCATGAATTTCTTCCTGGGCGACTTTAGCATTAGCATCGGGGGGTATGTAAACATTGCTTATTATTATCGCTGAATAGTCGCGGGGGAGGTAATGTGGCCGACATCTTATTGTTAAAAGCTCCACAGCAGCTGAGCAGATCCTGCTGATAACGGCACAGTTCGTGCACCAGTCTTTGTTAACGTAAATGCAGACACCTCCACCTCGCGTTTTCCCCGTAGTCTCGATGCACCGGTCCGTTCTGAAAAATAGTTTATTATCCAACTCGTAAACAGAGTCAGGAGTGTCTTCATTGATCCATGTTTCCGTGAGACAAAGCACCGAACATCTCCTCATCTCCTCCGACGTTGTTACTCTCAGACGAAGCAGGTCCATCTTGTTGTCGAGCGAACGCACATTGGACAGAAATAAAGCCGGCATCGGGGGTTTACCGGTTTTAGCGTCTGCTCGTAGTCTCGTCATGATTCCTGCTCGACAGCCACGTTTTTTCCCTCGAGAGCACCGCTTTCTTTTCTTTCCTCCGCGCATCTGCTTCCAGAAAGATGATCTAAGCAGATCCAATCTTCCGAGCTCTGATTTGAGTTCGTTGCTGATTTCAGCTGTGCCTTGTGGTAAATCCGCTCCAATTCTCAACAGCTCAGTTCGGCTATAATTCACCCGCAAAAAACGCGCAGAGTCAGGTACAAAAACATGCTGTGTATGCTGTCATGTTCGAATATATTTGTTCATTTCACTGTATATTATGTCCATTTTGTTTGCAAGTTGTTTCATTGATTAGTGATTTGTCATCTCCTGAGTTCCTCCAAGTTTTTCCAGATCCTTCAGCTCTTTTATCATTTTGAGCCCTTTCATGTGTTTTGATGAAGATGTTTTCATTTCTTGTCCATGTTGATACTATTTTGTTCTGTTTTTTGGGAGCGATCGCTGCTTCAGTCCTCACACACACAAAGTTCACAGAGTGTCTCCAGTTAATTTATCCGTATGAGGCAACCTCTGACCGGACCCCACGGACCTCAAAAGCCAGCAGCTTCCAGCAGTTCCCGCACGCAGATGGTCCCTTCATCGGCGATCTGCTCGTTTTATTTCTGCCGGCTGCGGGTTGGGAGCGATCGCTAAAAATTGAACTAAAACGTAAAAATAACAATTATACTTTATTTATAAAGCCATTTAAAACAACCACAGCTGCAACAAAGTGCTGTACACATGAAATTAAGAACATTTAAACAAAAGATGAGATGAAATCAGGAATCAGGTGAGGGGCTGGACTCAGGTTTGGTGTGGGTTGTGGCTGCGGTTTGTGACGTCACAAATTGCAGGAAGTGAGAATGAAGTGTTTCTATCACAGACAAATAAATCTACTTAGAGTAAATAAACCACTGGGTGCATTTCTTTGGCCTTAGGACTGTTTTTTTATGAAGTACATACCCAAAGTTGAGTAAAAAAACCATTAAAAAGTGAATTTTGAATTTGTGGTCCCCTTTAAAACCATTTACTGTAGAGAGGTCAGGGCCGAGAGCTTTAAATCTTTTTGTAAGATATTCCATGAAGCAGGAGCAGAGTAGGAGAAGGCCCCTTTTCCAAGTTCAGTCCTCACTGATGGAACACTGCAGGTAATCATGTCCTGAGAGCGCACACTGTAGCTGCACTCACGCAGAGACATGTAGGAGGAGATGTATGAGGGCAGCAGACCAAGAAGTGATTTAAAGATGAAAATGTACCAGTGGAAGAGTCTGTGTGAAGTTAATGATGTCCAGTTAACCAGTGAATACAGGGTGCAGTGGTGGGTACGATAATCACAGCCAGTTATGAATCTTAGTGCACCATGATAGACAACATCCAACATCTGCAGGGTGCTTGTAGGAGCATTCATGTAGAGAATGTCACCGTAATCAATGGAGGGAAGGAAAGTCACAGATACAAGGCGTTTCCTAACAAAAAATAAAGTTTACATAAAGTTTGTTGTACAACTTGTCTATAACTTTTAGTATAATATGAGAAATAACAGTTACCTTTGAGCTGCAGCTGCATCTGAACTCCCACATTTTTCTTGTTTCATGCTGGAGCTGTGTGGAGCTTTATCTTCATGAAGGAATAACATAAGTTGTTTCCACTTCCAGCGTATTAAAAATAAAACTAAACCCCTCAACTTCCACTGAACTGTCTGTTCGTAAATCCTTTGTCATACAGCAGGAGTTAGAGAGATAAATATTCACAGCTGTTGGAGAATCAGCTGGAAGTTTGCAGCAAACTTCGCTGGTCGGCTGCTTTCACTTTCATCTTCCGTGCATTTTATCGTATTTCCAAAATACTGTATCGTAATTTTATTTGACACTTCTTGCAAACAACCGTTCTCTTGTTAAGCTCTGTCTTCCCCAGAACATGGTAGGATCTAAAATGATTTTTAAAGATGAAGGAGCAAGTTGAAACGCGTTGTCTCCCTCCTTGCTAGCAGGCTCGATTGGGAGCCATAGGCTGTGTCTCAATTCAGGGGCTGCATCCTCATGAGGACCCAGCCTAGCTGGGCCGAGTAGGCCACGCACTCACAAGACCGGGTGGGCTGAGCGAAACTGCTGAAATGGGACGGTCTAGCCTTCAGGTTTGCCGGCCTTGAAGTGGGTGGGAAGTTCTTGTGTGCGCGCTTGGTGTGTGTGGAAAGAGAAGGGACGCCGCTAAAATATATTAGTTAGCTGAATACATGTATATATATTAGTGTTTCTGAGTTTACTGTTTGTTAAGAACTGATTACAAATCAGCTTATAAGGGGCGATCTGTTAAAACCCAGAGTGGACCTATGAAATGCAAGTTGTCCAGTAGCTCAGTTGGTAAATCAACCTGCGATTGGTGCAGAGATACTTTTCTCGAAGCTGGTTCGAATCTCACTCGGTACGGTTAAAACTTATTTTACGTTTGTCTTTTATTGGATAAAAAAATGAGGACTGAGATTAAAAGGAAGGAGTTTGTGAAACTCCTTCTTTTTTTTTATCCAATAAAAGACAAACGTAAAATAAGTTTTAACCGTACCGAGTGAGATTCGAACCAGCTTCGAGAAAAGCATCTCTGCACCAATCGCAGGTTGATTTACCAACTGAGCTACTTGTCAACTTGCATTTTGTAGGTCAACTCTCGGCTTTAAAAGATTGCCCCTCAGTTAATCCTTGCTACGCACGTGTAAAATAATCTGATTTGTAATCAGTTCTTCAAAAACAGTAAACTCAGAAACACTAATATACTGTATATTCAGCTAACACATTTTTTTTTGTCGTTTCTGTAGTTAAATTTTAATGAGATATATTCGAGCTGAGGTTGTTTGAGATGACTAAATAAAGGTTGAATGAATATTCGCGCTGAGGTTGTTGTTAAAACGAGCTGATGACTCAACAACACGCAGCAGCCCCGACCCTGCACGCAGAAAGTCCCCCCCCCCCCGCGAAATCTCTGCTGGCGCTATGAATTCTGGGATAGCCTCCGTCTTGAAGGTTCCACGGATGCATCCTTCGATTTCGGCAGGAAGTAGGCCGCATTCCTCGGCCGCATGAGGAGGAGTCTTCGAATTGGGACAGTCCTCCGCGCGGGGCAATGACGTATGCGGCCGACAAATGCGCACTCATGAGGATGCAGCCCCTGAATTGAGACACAGCCATAGATATCTTATATAGAACACTAGATACCCCATGGACCGAGATTTCAGGCGGCCATCTTGGGGATGTCCACCGCTCCACTCAGCCTTATATATTTGACAGGTACAATAAAGTATCAGCGCATTTAATCAATCATAACACGCTGAATAGTAATCCCATTGTCACTTATTTAAATTTTAGGCATACAGCAATTAAAACTGCATGTATAGGAACATATAGTTTAGCATATTTAAATAATTTTGGTGGAATATAATACTTTAATGTACATGTTTAACAAGATGCAATCAAAGAAGCAATTTATTCACACACACATTTTGTATACATATTCAGATACTGTAATTATATATATATATATATATATATATATATATATATATATATATATATATATATATATATATATATATATTATATATACATATATTATATAC
>JBBPBX010012015.1:0-24350 GCA_038048925.1 Garcialebias charrua | reverse complement strand
ATATATATATATATATATTCAGATAAGCATATATATAACTATATATAACTACTGTATGTATATAACTATATATACAGTATAACTATATATAATTGTATATATATAACTATATACAGTATATATATAAAAATATATAACTATATATATAACTTTTATATATATATAAAATATATATATACTGTACATATACATATATTAGATACACAGTATACATATATACAGTATACATATATATACACACCAATATATACAGTATACAGTCCAAAAACATGCATGTTAGGCTGATTGGTAACTCTAAATTGACCCTGGGTGTGAGTGAAACAGGTCCCTCTTGTAAATGAGTCCCCGTGGCTCAACGAGGCTAGCCTGTATAAATAAAGGTTGAATGAATGAATGAATGAATGAATGAATACATATATATATATACACACAAATATATGCAGTATACATATATATACAAAATTCTACAGCGGCCGAACGGAGACAGGAGCGGAAAAAATACAGTATAAAATTAAAAAAAAACGTTTTCAAATGGATTTTGGGGCTTTTAGAATTGATTCTGAATCGCCAGGACTAAGAATCTTGATTCTTTAAAAAATCGTTGAACCATGTTGTCCGCAACTCTTCCACTCACTAGCTACACAATACTGTATGAAGGACGACCGTGGCCCGACCTACGTCATACCTGGGAGCGAGAGCAGGCGGGGGGAGGGGTGTCAAAAACACCGGATGTGATTTTTTCCACTTTGCAAATGCTAAATTTGAGTTAGGATGAAATTTTTGACTTGTGAAAATTTCTCAACAAGCTTATTTTATGCTTTTCATTAGACTACTATTAGGTTAAAAACACTTTTCATTTCTCCTTTAAAAATCCAAAACAACCCGGATGACACTAAATTTTCTGATTTTGAACACAGACAAGACTGAGGTTTTAGTTTTTGGACCTGAGCATCTTAGGATTACATTTTTCAGTCTTTCACCCTACTTAGATGGCATTAATCTGGCCTCCAGTTCTAATGTTAAAAATATTGGTGTTATTTTTGATCAGGACATGTCTTTTATCCCCCACATTAAAAACACTTCTTTAAAACGTTTTTAAAAAATGGTACTAAACCCTTGGCTTATGGAAAATTCTTGCTCTTTTTTTGTAGTATTCAGAGTTTATTGTTGTTCGCACCACATGTGGTGGAACTAAATTATGTACACAGGGTCCCAGTTACATCCAGCAATAAAATGTAAAAGAAAAACTGTAATAAGATCCAAGATATGAACTAAGAAAAATGATAACTAAAAATGACACTGAGCATGGACTTTGTTGATAATTATACACACTAAGCACTAGTAGTACAAAAATATGCCTAACATCAGCACGAACATGAGTCTGTGAGCAAATTGTTAATGCCTGTAGTTTTGTAATTTTTATTAATAATAAAAATTGCAAAATTTTAAAACTTTACAAAGCTACAAAAAATCCTAATAATTTAGATAATCATGTGGAGTCAACCTGTTTCTTCCATTTGTATTTGTGTAGAGCTTGTGAAACAGTAAGGAGTGTTTTGTTTTTCAGAGCCTAAGAGTAAAACTCTGAGCAAGACATTTCATCATTTAGATTGGCAATGAGCTCATTTCTAATTAGTTCAGAAGAACATTTGTTTCACACATCAGTCCACTTATTTTTCATGAGAGAAATCATTTCCACAAATCCAGTGGAAGATGGGATGAAGAAAAAGGATACAACAGCTGGATGTTGGGGAGGTCAGCTGCCTGAAGACTTGATCCACCTCTCTGCTGTTTCCTTGGACTGCCACCTTCTCCTGAGCTTCTGTGGTGAGGTGCTGCAGTCACACATTCCACATGAAGCTCATCCATAGACATGCTTAGTCTGCTAAAAGGAGTTAAACGTTTTATGATCTGAGTTCACCAGAGGCACATAGGTCATGTACAGTGGTAAATAAATGGGAACAAATGTTTTATCTTTAGAATTTTGCATCATATCCTAACTACCTTTTGAAATTACTTTAATACATCATATACATTATAAACTGTTTAATTTTTTAAAAGATACCATACCATACATACCATTTTATTTATAGAGCACTTAAAACAGCGACAAGGCCAACCAAAGTGCTCTACAAACAAACAAACAAACAAACAAACAAACAAACAAACAAACAACAGGTAACACACACAATGAAGTACAAAAAATAGACATGAGAATTGCAGATTATAAATAAAACGACCAAACACAGATCAGCTGGTGTTGAAAACAACAGAATAGTAGTGGGTCTTTAAATGGGATTTGAAAACCGAGAGGGAGGGGGCCTGTCTGACGAGCAGAGGAAATGTTCCAGAGTCGTAGTCCTGCTACAGAGAAGGCCCTGTCACCTCTGCGTTTAAGACAAGTTCCTGGAACTGTTAAAAATACCTGGTCCGCTGACCTCAAAGCACGTGGTGGGACATATGGGTGAATCAAATCAGAGAGATAGGTGGGGGCGAGACTGTTCAGCGATTTGTAGACATACAGGAGAATTTTGAAATGGATTCGAAGATGAACCGGTAGCCAGTGCAGGGAGGCCAACACTGGTTTGATGTGCTCTCTTTTGCATGTACTGTACTGGTTAAAAATCGGGCTGCTGCGTTCTGGACCAGTTGTAATCGTGAAATGGTGGTCTGACTGATACCAAACAGGAGTGAATTGCAGTAATCCAACCTAGATGTAATAAATGCGTGAATTACTGTCTCCAGGTTATTATTGGATAATATGGGCTTCAGCTTAGACAGTCGCCTCAGCTGGAAAAAACAGGATTTAACGATCATATTTACATGACTGTTGAGTTTCATGGAAGGGTCCATTATCACTCCCAGATTTGTGACTTTTTGTTTGATGTGTAGAAGTATGCATATGTTTGTATACTGTAAAGTAAGTTTGATCATTTATTTATTTGTATATATCAGGTGTATCAATTTGTATATAACTATCATCAGTGGTGGGCAACGCTAATCAAAAAATTAGTTCCACAATTTCTAAAACGCTTATTAATTTTTTTAGGTCCACAATTTCAAAAGCACAAATGTCTTATGAAAATTAGGGGAAGCTAATCTAATCCGCTATTTATATTCGACAATTGGTAGCCGGCAGCGTTATGCAATATTTGCACTACACTGCCAACTGAAAAGTAACTAAAATGATCCTAAAAGGATGAAATTACAAAAATCAAAGGATTTATTTAATACTTTACGTACATATATTCTATTCGGCCACGAAATTAACAAAAAAGAGAACGATCTTTTAATTCCTAAGACCACTTTTAAATCTCAAATACACGCGTGTGTTAGAGGTGTCGTTTCTTCGCCCGAGCCCGACCCTACCCGAGCCCTACCCGACTTCGGGTAGGGTAGGGCCATATTTTTGCGTTTGATTGGCGCGGGCCGGGTCGGGCTCGGGCTTTGATGTGGTTTTTTTTAATCATACAGCACAAACAAAACTAAATAAAAATGCACACAATATAAAATTGTTTTAATCTGCTTGTAAAGAATATAAGGCAGTAAGTTTACTGATGAGGAAATAATTAATAGAGTGAATTTAGATGGTGAAAACCGCAGCGCAGCCACTAAATTGCGCAACTCAGCCAGAGAGCAGGCGCGCCTGGACAGCGTCTCCCCCGACATGCTGGACTTTTTAGTGACATTTCTCGAACCATTTTACCGTGCACAGAGAGAACTGGAGGGTGACAAATATCCCACCATCAACCTGGTTTGTCTCTGGAATGAGAAACTGAAGCAACACTGCCAGTCCTCACACACAGACTCTCCGCAGCAGGCGTTTCTGCGCCGCACATGCAGAAGTGCTGGAGCGCAAAATTATTATCCACGACTTGCACAGAGTTGCATTATTTCTGTGGCCTAACTTTAACAAGCTCAAAATGATGTCACCAGCTGACGTGCGTCAGGTGCACGCTCACGTCCGCACACTGCTCTCATCTGCGGCGGAACAAGTAGCCGCATTCCTGACATTCCTGAAGCTTCAACATCAAAAGTCACCGCGAGCAGCGCGCTCACACCTCCTCCATCAAAACACAGAAGAACAACATCAAGTTCTTTTGCTGAGTGGGAGAACGCAGTAAAAGCTTAATAAATAAACGTAGTGTTTTTTTTTTTTTTTTTATCGGGTAGGGTCGGGTCGGGCGGTGATTTCTAGGAAATCAGCGGGCTCCCTCGGGCTTGGGTAATTAAACTAAGGGCTCGGGTAGGGTAGGGCCGTGGATTTCCGGCCCGATGACAGCTCTAGCGTGTGTCGCCACCGCATTTATACATAAAAGTAACCCAAATACATAAAACTAACGACTCACCGTCGAGTGGTTGACACAAAACACACAATAAAACGCGTTAATTTGGCTTGAAACAGCGGGGTTCTCTGCGGATTTATCCAAGAAACCCAGCACAACCAGCTAGCCACAGAGTTAGCGTCCAGTTCACCTCTGACCCGGAAGATGTCAAGATTCTATAGGTAGTCAACAGATTTAATGAAAAGTAACTAAAATACATAAAACTAACGACTCACCGTCGAGTGGTCGACACAAAACACACAATAAAATCCTCCGGCCGCGTTAATTTGGCTTGAAACAGCGGGGTTCTCTGCGGATTTATCCAAGAAACCCAGCACAACCAGCTAGCCACAGAATTAGCCCCCGAGTTCACCTCTGACCCGGAAGATGTCAAGATGGAATAGTCCATTTTTAGTAGGGGGATACAGAAATCGACCGGTTTTTGTATTGCGTTTTTAATGATCGTTTTCATCGTAACTATAATTATTTTTATGTTAAATGTACATTAACAAGCATGAGCAATGTTAGTGATGTAGGTGACTGGCCGGGGTGGGGCGGGGCCGGGGCCCCTGCTGATTGGGAGCCCCAAGCAACGGCATCATTTGCCTACATGGTAGATCCGTGTCTGTTCTCCCCTCTGCTCCCCCTCTGCTCCCTCCCTTCTCTCTGCTCTTTACGGTGAGGGAGGGGAAAAAGGCAAAACAAGCAGCTACGGAGCCAGCATAAGAGCTTGTAAATAAGTTTATTCGTTTTTACTGATAGATAATTAGTTATTAGCGGTACTGCATTTTAAATAAAAATAGCACAAATCCACTTATGAATTATAAAAGTTAGTCACTCCGCTGTTACGCTGACAAAAACGTTAGGTCCGCTGTAAGCGGATTAGCGCATTAGCGGTTCCCAACGTTCATCTGCCCACCTTTGACTGTCATTAATAAAACATGATTCATCTTCACCTTGTTTGAGGCATCGAGGTGAAGAGAGAACAGGAGTGGACTGCTTCCACTTTTCAATTTTTGGACCACTTCTTTTATCATTTTCTGTTATCTGTAGGGTTTCTGGGTCTGGTCCTGCATGTTGTGTTTCCCTCATGTTTACCAGCCCCTCCTCAGCATTCCTCCTGTTATCCAGCACTGTTGCACCTGTGTTTAATCTTAATCACCGCAGGTGTCTGTCATTTCACCTTGTCAGTGTCTGTATATATTCAGCCCCTTGGTGTCTTGTCATTGTCTCTGGATTGTACTTGTCCCGTCCAAGGCTTCATGCTCGTATCCCTCTATGTCATCTGTTTAAAGTAAGTCTGTTGCCTCAACAGCTTTTTGTTTTGTTTATTCATTAATAAACATTTTTACTTATTTTTACGGAGCCTCCTCGTCTTTCTGCATATGGGTTCACAACTCAGAGACGCGATCATGACAGAATCCAGACACCAAACCGAACCCAGCAGGAAGATCACTCTTTTTGAGTTTGTGGTCCGTGAGGCGGAGAGGATTGCTCAGCGTGAGGAGGAGAGGAAGAGAGCCCTGTACCAAGGTACTCGCTTGGCGATTAAATCTGGCTCCTTTGTCCCTGGTTAAAGGATAGTGTGGGACGACCTGCTGGCTGTGGCAGGGTTTGTAGAGGATCTGTCCAAAACTTAATCCAGCCAGCAGTTCAAGTCACCACCGACTATCACTGAGTATGTGTTAAGGTCCGGGAGCAATGAAAATAATTTCTCAAAGAAACGGCATCATCTGTATTTGGGGCATAAAGGTTAACGAGCACTACTGGTGTGTTGTACAATTTACCGGAAACAATCACAAAACGACCATATTTATCTGAGTTAACTTGAAAAGGTTCAAAATAAATCTCTTGACTGATGAGGATCAAGACGCCCCGAGCCTTTGCTCGAAAGGAGGAATGGAAACTCTGTCCATGCCATGTTTGCAGTAATCGTTTGTTATCTTCACTTCTAATGTGAGTCTCCTGCAGAAAAGCAATGTCTGTGTTTAATTGTTTTAAATGAGAAAGCACCTTCCTTCTCTTAACGGGGTAGTTCAAATCTTTGACGTTCCAGCTTGACAACACCAACTGACCACTCATATTACTAATAATTTGTATAAGAAAAGTAGGTAATAACGTCTAATGTGTTGATGGCTGTGCAGTTCTTGGCAAAGTGAAAGAAAATATAAATTAATGGCAGTGATGGACGCCCCACACCCTCCCCTTCCCACCCTGGACAGCTGCAAAAAACAAAAGCAGCAAGCTCCATAAAAAAACAAGAATAAGTATCCTGTCTAACTTTTAAACTAGTGCTCCAGTATCATAAAAGGGAAAAAAATGTATAAGCACCACACATAATAGTTTTAAAGTACGCAAGGCCAAAAAATTATACACGTATGAGTAATCACGCACACACATACGAACATAAAGTTAGATTAAATTAATTTAAGCTAGTCAACAGGTAAACAATAAGAGGAAAAATGTTAATAGTTCAAGAGAATATATTCAAACATTATATATTTCACACATTTTTATACATGAATACTTCAATTATTTATGTGCCTAAATACAAAACCAAAAAGCCACACTCTTTTAAGCACTGAAAACTAAAAAGTCTCAGATAATCAGAGTATGGGAAGAGTCCTGCTCATCTGTTCGTCACCTCATGTAAACAAAAGTTTAGTGTAAACATAAACAAAGCCAGTGCGGAAACAGCGCATTGCTTATCAGTCAAAAGAAAAGTTAAATATTACTTGCGCTGTGAAGCTTGAGGTAAGGTGTCCATGAACTTCTGCGCCTCCTCCACAGAGCCCAGCCACCTTCTGTGTCCATCAGGTAAAGTCACACGGAGTCGAGCAGGAAAAAGCAAAGCAGGTTTTAAACCCAGAGAATACAGCGCAGCCATCACGTCCTTATAGTTCACACGCTGGTTAAGGAATTCAGGGGTGTAATCCTCCATGATCCGCACCGGTTTCCCTCGGTATTCAAGTTTGCCTTTGCGTCGAGCCTCCCGAATGAGGAGCTCCTTCACCTGGACTCGGTGCAGTCGCAGTATAACCGGGTGCGGCCGCTGGTCCAAGGCGGGTTTTGGGGTGAGGGTTCGATGAGCCCGGTCCAGTTCAGGTGGAGATGAAAGAGTGTTACGCCCGTAGATGTCGCACAGCAGGTTGGAGAAGAAGTCTGTGGGGCGTCCGCTCTCAATAGACTCCGGTAGGCCCAGAATACGAATGTTCTGCCGTCTGCTTCGACTTTCTAAATCCGCTAATTTAGACTTTAGTCTGGTGTTGTCCTCCTGAAGAGTTGAACAGGTGTTTTCCACCTCCATCAGGCGCTAGCTCAGGTCGTTAGTGACAAGTTCCAGTGATGAGACACGCTGTCCGTGTTCCTCCACCGCGAGCCGGGTCTGGTCCAGTTCGACATCCAGCTGATTGAAAATTGCTTTGAAATATCAGCTGACAGCGCCGCGCGGTGCTCCTCAAGCAGCGACGTAATTGCCTCAAGGGTTAGGCCAGCATCATCCTTCTTGCTCGATTTTGTCGACTTTTGAGACATTTTTAATTTAAAATCTTGAAAAGAAATGTTTGATGGAAGTTGTGTGTGTGATAGTAAGCAAAAAAAGAACATGTAGAGGGCTTGGTGGTGCTAAAAATAAAGTTTTAACCGGAGCACTGGCAAGATTATTACCACAAAAATTTCAGAGACAGGGAATCAAACCCGGGTCTCCCACACTCGAGGTAATCTGTTAGACCACTAAGCCAACCAGGCATCGATGTGTTGTTCCTCTATCGCACATTATTAAAACAAATAATAATAATAATAATAATTGTCTAATCTTGTCATCTGCGTATGTTTCCCATACACAGACGAAATTCGTCTCTGCATTTAACCCAACCACCTACCAGGCGGTGCAGTGAGCAGCCATAGAAGGCGCTCGGGGAGCTGGATACAACGAGATAGTTTCGATGAGGTGTAAAATATTCTTCAGAAATAAATAAGTTAAAATACACAAATAACTATTGCCATTCCAAAAACTATAATATGCTTTATGATTTGTTCTTTGTTCGACTGCCCCTAGCGGAGCACTTCCGTTGCAGCTTTTCCTATACATAGTTCCCATGTGACGTCACATCTGTTGAGTTTCCGGGTGGACCCTCATGCGGAGAGGCAGCGCCGCTGACAGCGTAGTCTAATGGATGTTCATTTTTCACGTTGGTTTTTTTTTGGTTTGTTAATTTCTAATTAATTGCAATGGTTACTTTGTGTTGGGTCAGTGGGTGTTCCAGTCGGGTAGACGTTTGGGCAACGCGCAGGTTTCACTTAATCCAAAAAAATGTAAACGTGAAGGATTTATCTCATCGGAGAAGCTCACAGCAGCTCCATCGCTCTCTCGTATCTGCTCAGAGGACCTCGTGCTTTTGGCCGGTAAACAAAATATTCTACTTAAATCATTTTGTGAAATGAGTACAACTGTCTGTGTGTTAGAGCTGTTTTTTTTTTTCTCATTATTTAGCAACATCGTCTTGCATGCTTTGGTTAGCTTAGCATCTCGCTAACGCGACAACGGCCTCCTCACGGTCTCGCCGGTCCACTGGGACCGGTGGGGAGACCGCCCCTGTGGGGGAAGGACGACGGGAGCCAAGTCGTGCGGGCGACGCGTCGGTCCCATGGGACGTGCCCCGAGACGGATCCACGCCGTCCGACCTGAGCTGGAGGGACCCTCCGCTCCAGTGCTAACAACATGCTAACTTCCAACACGGTAACACTCAAGTGCTGGTTCTGGTCCGTGTTCAGCCTGGACTGTTTGTTGGCTGTGTGTTATTTTAGTTAAACCTTTATTTAGCTGGTTAGATATGATGGAGACAGTTTACACATCTTTTTTGGATTTAAAGCTGTGAAGCTCTGCACTGTGAAGCCGGTGTGTGCTCCTTGTAGTAATTAAATAATTAATGATATCAGAGTAACTACTTTGTGACAAGTTGTCCGCTTCATCTGCCATGATTTCTTTCTCCAACTCATTTAACTCTGACCACTGCCAGCCTTGGTGAAGCTAGTAATGTATTTAGCTGTGGTAGCTCGTGTTTTTGTCCGCCATTTCTGCCTTTACGAGTGGCGAAAAACCCGGTATTGCGCAATACTCCCCAACGTGTGGGAACTATGTATTTGCAGCTCGTTCTGTTTGCAGGTCGTCCCCTTTGGGAGCGCGATTTATCTTTTGCAGTGCGCCTCATCTGTTGGAGCGCTGTTTTCATTTTGATGCGTGTTTCAACTTTTGGAACGCTGTTGTTTTCATTTTGATGCGTGTTTCAACTTTTGGAACGCTGTTGTTTTCATTTTGATGCGTGTTTCAACTTTTGGTACGCTGTTTTCTTTTTGCAGCATGCTGTTCTGTTTTAGCTGCGCGTTTGCACCCCTCGGCCACCGTACAAAGGAGATGACTGTGGACTTCAGAAGGAACAAACACACCCACACCCCACTGAACATAAGAGGATCTGCGGTGGAAGTGGTCTCCAGCTACAAGTACTTGGGTGTACACATGAATGATAACCTCAGCTGGAGCAACAACACCACCAGCCTGATCAAAAAAGGTCATCAGAGACTCTACTTCCTCAGACGGCTGAGACGAGCTGGTCTGAGTAGCCCGGTCCTCACCTCCTTCTACAGGTGTGCAGTGGAGAGCATCCTGTGCTCCAGCATCAACGTGTGGCATGGTGGCTGCACAGCTGTAGAAAGAAAAGCTTTACAGAGAGTGGTGAAGGCTGCACAGAAGTCTGTTGGAGTCAGTCTCCCCACCATCACAGACATTTAGACCTCCAGATGCAGGAAAAGAGCCATCTGCATCATGAAAGACCCCACTCACCCAGCACACACACTCTTTGCCCCACTCCCCTCAGGACGGAGGTTGAGGAGCATCAAATGTAGAACCACTAGACTGAGGAACAGCTTCTACCCTGAGGCTGTTAGACTCATGAATAAATAAATAATAAGAATAATCACTGCAAAATATCACATCATGTTGCTGCTGATCTGTTTCTTGTTGCTGTGTTCATCTGTGACCATCTGCTCATACAGACTCATGTTCGTGCTGCTGTTTGTAATGATGTTTTTCTATTACATTGGTGCTTAGTGTATTTTTAGCTGATGTTTTTCTTAGTTCATATCTTAGATGTTATTACTGTTCTTCCCTTACATTTTTATTGTTGGATGTAACTGGGACCCTGTGTGCATAATCTCGTTTCATCACATGTGCCACACGCGGTGCAGATGACAATAAAGATTATCTGACTCTGACTCTGATTATCTACATGCACCCTGCAGATGTTGGATGTTGTCTATCATGGTGCACTAAGATTCATAACTCACTGTGATTATCGTACCCACCACTGCACCCTGTATTCACTGGTTAACTGGACATCATTAACTTCACACAGACTCTTCCACTGGTACATTTTCATCTTTAAATCACTTCTTGGTCTGCTGCCCTCATACATCTCCTCCTACATGTCTCTGTGTGAGTGCAGCTACAGCGTGCGCTCTCAGGACATGATTACCTGCAGTGTTCCGTCAGTGAGGACTGAACTTGGAAAAAGGGCCTTCTCCTACTCTGCTCCTGCATCCTGGAATATCTTACAAAAAGATCTGAAGCTCTTGGCCCTGACCTCTCTAAATGGTTTTAAAGGGGACCACAGATTCAAAATTCACTTTTTAATGTTTTTTTTACTTGACTTCTCTAAATGGTTTTAAGAATCTGTTGGAATCCTGGCAAAAACCAATGCAGATGTTTTTGCCAGGATTGTTTTTGATTTTCTACATCTGCCTTATAATGTTTTGCTACTTTGCTACTTTGTTTTAATTTGTTTAAAAAATCTGTATTTCTCTCTTATGTTTGTCTATTATTGATTGTTTAAGGAAATTCTACAGTTGCTGTTGTCATCATTCTTTAATTTGTAGACAGGTCCCTATTGTAAATGAGTCCTCGAGGCTCAATGAGATTAACCTGACTAAATAAAGGTTGAATGAAAAAATGCACCTGGGCGCAGGAGATTTGTGCATCTTGGGGAATTGGACAAATGTACCAAATTTCACACTTCGTCGACAAACTAAGGTTAATGCAGAGTGTATTTTGAAAATTTCCAGGTGGCGCTCTTGAGCCGTTTCTGTTGCAATTTTTGCGACAAAGGCAAATTTTCAGCAGTCCTGATGCGTCCGCCAAATTTGGTGAGTTATGGGATATGTTTAGGCCCCCATAAGGCCAATTCATTTGGCGGAAAATTTCCAGCTCAAGCCTGAAACACTACGATTACAATTCGCCTTCGCAGCGCTTCGCTGCTCGGGCCTAACAAGCAAACTCCACACAGAAAGACCCAGAGTCCAACCGGGGATTGAACACAGGACCTTCTTGCTGTGAGGCAACAGTGCTAACTACTGAGCCGTTGTGCTGCTAACACAAAGGAGGCCTTCCCACTTTGCGGTTTTTCACTTATCACGGGGCTTTGGGGTACGGATCATCCCGATCATTTTCAACTTCTTCTCTAAAGTGTATAAGTGTACATTTGTTCCAGATCCCCAGATTGCATTGTTTGGATATTCTCCTAGGAACCGCAGTATTTCTGTGCAAACGACTGTGATGTGTGGAATGGTAATGGCTAAGAAAGTAATAATGAGACTGTGGAAAACTGACAAGGCTCCTCAGTTTAAAATGTGGTTAAGTGATTTTATTGAGATTCTTTATTTGGAGAAACTATGGTGCAATGTCGTGGGCACCGCTAATAAGATCTGTAGTATCTGGCAGCCGTTCTTGGACCACCTTTCCCAGTCTGAGACTGATCCTGATGTCCACACAGCTTCTTAATTTGCCACCTGTGCCTTTATAGATAGGTAGTACCATCCTAAAGTGTAAATGGTAACCAGTGCAGTGTAACCAGTTAGTTAGGTAGGCTAATAGACCTTTTACCAGTTGACGTCATCGCGCATGCGCACTCGCATTTTTCGAGAATTAACCGGAAACAAGGGCTAACGTCGGAGAGTTTTCATTACCGCCTACGGTGGCGCTGGGGAAATATGACTTTTATTGAGTTTAGAACAACTTTTATTGTGTTTATAATTGTTCGAGGCAACGTAAACGAGTAAAAGAAGAAGGTGAGACGTTCGTTTTACCAAGTCCCTGTAGGAAAGTCGAGTAAAGCGACTAAAAGAAGGAAGATGTGGCCAAGCGCTTCGCCGGCAGGACTTCACCCCGACACAAAACAGCAAAGTGTGCAATTGGCTTTTTTTTTTATCTGGCATGGCCAAACTCCGTGGATTACGGACTGTTTTGTTTATTGTCAAATATGAATTAATTCTTTGTTTTACAGCAGCAACTGGCCACCAACTCCTTGCTGAAAAAGGGTTTGTTGTCAAGTCAGAGGTGGAAAAAGGGGAGCTAGTCTGAACCTGCCCACCTTTCTGCATCCAGGACACAAGCAGTTCACTGAGGAAGAGGTATGTATTGTACAAGGAGTGTTGTGGTCTTTTGTAGCACCAGGGGCGGATCTAGAGGGGGGGGGCCGGGGTGGAGGCCCAGCATCTGCCCCCCCAGCCATCTGATTGGCCTCCCCAGTGGCCCCCAGAATTTTTTTATATTTTTTTCCCATTTTTTTTTCTTCATTTTTTGTTATTTTTGTTATTTTTTTTTCTACTTCATTGTGTGTTTTATGAGTGTGGACAAAGTCAAACACTAAAACTGTTTAGAAAAAGACTTGATTTCTAAACTTAAAAATATTTAGATCACAGATCAAAACAGTGGCGGCTCCACAGATATTTTTCTGCAGGTGCTAAGTGGGGCTAAGCATTTTTGCTGAGGGTGCTATGAAGGATCATTTGTTCTATCAGTTCTCAAGGTCAAGGTGTCGTTATTGTCATTCATACTATGTAGTACATGAGGTGGAATGAACCTATGTACACAGGGTCCCAGTTACATCAAACAAAAATACAAATTGCAAAGATAAACAGTAATAAGATCTAAAATATGAACTAAGAAATACACTAAGAATACACTAAACTAAGAATACACTAAGCACTACTAGTACAAAACAATGTGCCAAACAGCAGCAGCACGAACATGAGTCTGTGTGAGCAGATGAGGATGAATGAACATAGCAACAGGAAATAAATCAGTAGCATGAGATCGGCAGCATGGTTAGTCAGCAGCACATATCAATAATCAAATGGCATTACAGCAATTTTTTTCCACAGTAATAATCCTGATAGGGATCATGAGTCTAAAAGCCTCAGGGTAGAAGCTTGTAGCAATAACGAAGGGTGAGATGGAGGAAGAAGTGTGACACCTTTAACATCTCAACTTCACTACATTTGTTTTATTTATTTTTCATTCATTAAAGTTTGGCACCAACTGATCAGTTTATTGGCCATCAACAAAATAATCAATATATTCACCCTTTAATGATCAGAATCAGTCACTGAAGTAGAATCTGTTAATTAAAGTAATAAACAAACATTAATAATGAATCAATCAAGGCCTAATTCTCCTATTTAAAGGCAAAGTTAACTTTTTAAGCAGGAATTATTTCAGTTCTATACACACATGAATTTAGACAAAGTTTGACTATTTTAATAAATAAATCAAAAAGGCGTTCAATTCAAGATTTTTTTAATAAATAAATTATTTTAATAAATAGTTTACTTTGGATTTTGGTTGAAAGAAGTTATTTAATGTGATCAAATAAAGTCAGTTATTATCACTGCAAGCCAGGAAATGATTTATGAAGTGTCTTCAGCTAAAAATGGCACAACCAGACCAAGAGTTGCATCATGTCATCAGTTTCTGCTCCTTACTGGGTCAGTGTTGAGGGCACCACTCATCTTTCTGGGATTCTGCTGGTGGGTCGGATAGACCATGAAGTGGACTCACTGGGAACTGCCCAAACTTAGCTGAACGTGCTGGCTCCATCCTCCAGATGTCCGCGCTAGCGTTAGCATAATTCTCCATTAATGTGGAAGGATGGCAGTAGGCTTGATTGGTCTTACAAATTATTGTTTATTTGTTGGCTGCAGTCTGCTCCCAAAAAATCCTCCACTGTAAGTGGAACCCTTACTGATAGCCTTGGCCCCCCTTCGGCCCCCCCAACAATAAAAGTCTAGCTCCGCCACTGTGTAGCACTAAGTGCAATAAAGTAAAAATATCTTTGTAAGTACAGGCGTTTCCGGCAGCGTGTAATATGGATATGTAAAACAGACAAAACAGAACAACCTCCCGCAGCAGAATTCTACTGGACAGTTCATAAGCTAGCAGCTAGCTAGTTCTACTAGACCTGGCTGTACCTCAGTCCACTGCCTGTGTTGAAGTTTCAACCTGTTTCAACCTGCGACATGCAAGGAGATTCTTCCTTCAACCCCCCTGAAGAAAGAACAGGTGAGTAAAATGTCATCATCAAACATGCAGCTATAGCTCTATAAAAATGAACAGACCACTGCACTGTTAGCCCGTTATCATTTGAACTCTTTCTGCATTGAAAAAATATACAGTAGTAGTTTCCACAAGACAAAAATGTTTTATTAACATTATTTGAGGTCTGACAGCAGCACTGCATCTTTAAAAACATTTCAGCCATTTCTCTGTTTCTGTAAGTTATTCACACAGTTTTGCTGGGAGCATCAGTGACATGCTGTCACAGAAAAAAAAGCAATCCTGTCATCAATGTGTATAAGCATACAGTTTAACTATACATAAGACCGTTTTGTTTATTGTCAAATATGAATTAATACTTTGTTTTACAGCAGCAACTGGCCACCAACTCCTTGCTGACAAAGGGTTTGATGTCAAGTCAGAGGTGGAAAAAGGGGAGCTAGTCTGAACCTGCCCACCTTTCTGCATCCAGGACACAAGCAGTTCACTGAGGAAGAGGTATGTATTGTACAAGGAGTGTTGTGGCCTTTTGTAGCACTAAGTGCAATAAAGTAAAAATATCTTTGTAAGTACAGGTGTTTCCGGCAGCGTGTAACTGGCCCGGCGGGGCACAAAGATTTGCTTGCCCGCTGGGCCGACACGCATTTATGGACCTGTCAGGCCTGTCATGATCCAAATATATTTATTTTAAATAAATTCTGTCAACCGTGACATCACATTGGTTGAAGTTTTTGAAGGACATCACGCTAATCCAATGAAAACTCACAGCACTGCTCAGCTGGCTCAGTCATTCCCTCCCCAATTAGACCAAATTTATATACTGTATTCAAATCCATGTTTATTACAGTGATTGATTAATGAAATAGTCCACACATCCCAAAACACATTGATTGTAGTACATTAAATTTAGACATGAACACACCAACCTTTAAATATAAAGCAACTGTGCTCTAATTTGACTTTTAGTGAAGTGGAACTTTTGTTTAGTTACATTTTTTAATCTGTTATTATACAAATTCTGTTTTAGTCACATTTTAGGATTTTGAATCTCACTAGATAAAGAGTGTTTACAACAAAAACAGGTCAGTCTCTCTTATCATGGTGACCTAACCAGGCCGAAAGAAAATCCTCTTTGTGACTCTGCTGTTGTCAGATCTGTTCTCTAGTTTATAGTTCAGCTCTCTGGTCATCCAATGACTTAGCAACAAAACCCCATAAACATTAAACTGTCTAAAGTCTCCAAGTTGTCAGAGAAGTCATCATTAAAAAAATATATTAGCAGGTTACTTTCTGTCCTAGGCTGCTGTCCTTTAACAAGTGAAATGACAAACACAAACACATATTCTGGTATGTGTTGTTTCTGTTTGTGACTTATATAAATAATGTGTGTGCAATGAACCATTCTTCACTGCATGACTGTTTGTGTGTATCTGCCTCAATTAAATCTGATTCTGCTTGTGAGACATTTAAAAATATATTTTTTTTTTACATTTTTGGGTGCTAGTGGCCTTTATTGGAGAGGGAAAGGGCGAAATGTTAGAGAGGGGGGAGACACCACAGAAAGAAGCTCGTCGGGTCTGGGACGTGAACCAAAGTCAAAGTCAACTTTATTGTCAGAACTGCAATATGTACAGGACATACACAGGATTGAAATTGTGTTTCTCTCAGTCCCTCGGTGCAACAGTAACCATCTAAACACTAAACACTAAAACATTTAATAAACATAAGCATAAAATAGTAAAAGTGTAACACTGTCCTGAGTTTTTTCATAGTAGTATAAAAGTATGAAAATTTACACCAACACTGAAACACCAAACACCCCTAAAACACCAAACACCCAATGAACATAAGCATAAAATGAAATAATAAAAGTGTAATACTGTCCTGAGTTTTTTCATAGTAGTATAAAAAGTATAAAAAGTATATCTATAAAATAAACTGAAGGTTCTAGCATTGACATTTGCAAAGAGTGGCACAGCAGCATATGAGTTAATGTACACAGTATATGTATGAGGTAGTTGATGTTGGTATAGAGGCAAAGTGGCATATGCAGTAAGGCACATAAGGCACATTTGGCATCCTTAGATAAGGCTAGTCAGAGAATACTGTATATGTATCAGCAGTTGTCACATTTCATGCTCCCTGCCTTGTCTGCCTGTTCATCAGTTTCCTGTTCAGTCACTCTGCCACACCCACCTGCCTGCAACTGCAATCAAGCTCATGAGTTCCACCTGTTGTCTGTCCCATATAAGCTCTTCTCCCTCACCAAGTCTCTGCCAGATTGTCGAACACTTTCAGTCAGTAGATGTCTAGCGCCTTGTCCAAGTTCTCACCTGATCTCCTGTTCATGACCTCACGCCTGTCTCCTGGTTTTACTGGCCTGCTCGCTCCTTGCCTGGTTTGCTCTGCTTTTCTAATTCCTGGATCACGACCCTGTTTCTACCCACCGGACCATGAGTAAGGACCCTCAGGACCTGTTTGTTCAACCTCTGCCTCTTCGTGTTTTGACCCTGTTTCCTTCTGGACCATGATCTAAGCCTGTCTCCCAGTTGAAGCAAGCTCTCTACATTAAAGGCCTCTCTCACCAACTTGCCGACCACCTCAGGTATCCTCACAATTCTCTGCATTAAAGGCCTCTCTCGCCAACCTGCCCACCTAACCTCATTTTCTGGTCTGGAGGTTCCTCACTAACTACTGGCTGACATGTAACCACCCAAGAAGATTGGTCCTTTGAGAAGCTCTTGACTGCTACCTATTACTCCATCCTAATAAAATCTGTGAACTTTCTCTGTGTCTGGTTGTATTTCAGAATCCAAACCTCTGACTCGTGACAGTACAATCTGGCCATAATGGATTCTTCACAGACACACGAGTGGCGTTCTGGTGTGGAGGGGGCAATTTCTAAGTTAGAGGTTAATGTGCATGAGATGATGGGCATGCTTCAAGAATTGTCTAAAACATCTGACCCACAGGTTCCTTCTCCAGCCTCTCCAGCTTTTTATCATGCTTCTCCTATGCATGAACCTCGCCTACCACCACCGGAGGTTTTTAAAGGAGAGCCGGACCAGTGTCGATCATTCCTTACGCAATGTGAGATCCATTTTCAACTTCAACCCTCTTCATTTCCTTCAGAACGATCCAAGGTTGCTTATGTCATCTCTCTCCTCTCTGGTAAGGCCAAGTTGTGGGGCACTGCTGAATGGCAGCGGGACTCAATTTTTTGTTACTCATTCAGAGATTTTGCCAAAGAACTCACCCGTGTTTTTGATCCAGTCTTGCCAGACAGAGAGGCTGCAAGAAGATTGTTCTCCCTGAAACAAGGGAAAAGAGGGGTTACTGATTACATGATTGAATTCCACACTGTTGCTGCAGATAGTCACTGGAACGAGGAGGCATTAACTGATGCCTTCTTTCAAGGACTTAATGAGGAGATAAAGGACGAGCTCGCCACCAGAGACCGTCCAGAGTCTCTCAAGGAGATGGAGGACCTAGCTACTCGTATTGATCTTCGTCTCATTGAGAGAAAGCGAGAGAGGAGAGGCAGAGTGGAAACACCTTCTCAATCCTGGGGTGAGTCTAGAACCATTGCAACCCACAGTTCTTCTCCCACTTTGTCGAATCCCCAGCAGTCTGAGGAGCCTATGCAGTTGGGCAGGATTCACCTCACCCAGGAGGAGAGAGAGAGGAGGAGGAATAATCTATGTTTTTACTGTGGAGGGGATGGACACACTGTTTCCACGTGCCCATTAAAAGGACGGACTCAGTAGGGGAGAGGAGAGTCCTACTGAGTCATATTGGAGACCCCAAGATCTCCTCACCTTTCACGTTGTCTGCAGAGATCAAGTCCAAAGGTAAAAAACATCCTGTGTCGGTGTTCGTTGACTCTGGTGCTGATACCGTCTTCATGGATCTGGAGTTTGCTCAGTCTCATGGTATAACTGTTGTTTCTTCACCTAGGGACCACAAAGTGATGGCCGTAGACGGACATGTGCTTCACCAGTCCAGCCAAGAGCCTGAACCTGTTGTTTTGTCTTTAGGTGGCAATCACCATGAAACAATAAAGTTCCTAATAATCCATTCTCCTCAGCTACCAGTTATTTTAGGAGCCTCCTGGCTTACTTCACATAATCCACATATTGATTGGGTAAGAAGGGAGATTGTTGGATGGTCTGAGAAGTGTCTGTCATCCTGTCTTTTTGAGGCTGTCTCTCCCACCATCAGTTGTGACGTTATTAAAGAGACTTATCCTGATCTTTCAAGGGTTCCTACTGAGTATCATGATCTTAAAGAGGTATTTAACAAAGTCAAGGCCACTTCGTTACCTCCCCATAGGCCCTATGATTGCGGCATTGACTTACTCCCTGGTACCACACCCCTAGAGGTCGTTTGTACTCATTGTCTGCTCCAGAAAATCAGGCCATGCAACAGTATATTCAGGACTCACTCCAAGCTGGTATCATTAGACCATCTTCATCCCCCGCTGGTGCCGGTTTCTTTTTTGTGGGTAAAAAGGACGGTTCACTTAGACCATGTATTGACTACAGAGGTCTTAATAAAATCACTATCAAGAACAAGTACCCTTTAACCAATGCCCCTGCAGTGTTCCAGGCCCTAGTCAACGATGTTCTTAGGGATATGGTCAACCAATTCGTATTTGTCTATTTAGACGACATCTTAATATTTTCCAAGGACCTGTCTTCTCACAGGAGACATGTAAGATCTGTCCTTCTTAGACTCCTACAAAATAACCTCTTTGTCAAAGCAGAAAAGTGCGCGTTTCATCAAACCACCACCTCTTTTCTGGGCTTTATCATCTCACCCAATCTGGTGCCCATGGACCCTTCCAAGATCTCTGCAGTCAAAGACTGGCCCATCCCTAAGGATAGAAGGCAGCTACAGAGGTTCCTGGGTTTTGCTCATTTTTATCGCAAATTCATCCGGAACTACAGTCAGGTCTCTGCTCCTCTGCATGCTCTCACTTCAGTCAAAACAAGGTTTCTGTGGAATGACAAGGCAGAGACTGCCTTTTCCAGGCTTAAGACACTTTTTGTGTCTGCCCCTGTTCTTCGTTCCCCCGATCCAGACAGACAGTTCATTGTGGAGGTGGACGCCTCTAATACTGGAGTTGGTGCAGTCCTCAGTCAACGTTTTTCTGATGAGAAGATCCATCCATGTGCCTTTTTTTCTAGGAGTCTGTCCAGTGCTGAGCGCAACTACGATGTGGGGGAGCGAGAGCTTCTGGCCGTCAAGATGGCTCTGGAGGAATGGAGACACTGGTTGGAAGGGGCTAAAGAATCGTTTATGGTCTGGACTGATCACAAGAATTTGGAATATTTAAAGACAGCCAAGAGACTGAACCCCAGGCAAGCTAGATGGGCCTTGTTTTTCTCCCGGTTTGACTTTGTCCTCTCTTACAGACCTGGATCTAGGAACATTAAACCAGATGCCCTCTCAAGGATCCGGGACAGGTCTGAGGAGGAGCAGGCTAGCAGAGAGGATGAGTTTATTCTCCCAGTAAAGGTGAGACTTGCAATTACTCAACTAGAGAAGGAGGTCAGGGAAACCCACCGTGATCATCCACCACCAGCCAACTGCCCCCGAGATCGTTTGTTCGTCCCGTATCATCTCGTGACGAAGGTACTCATTCTCTGCCATAAATCTCGACTGTTTTGTCATCCAGGCATCAACAAGACTTTGGCTACAGTGAGAGCCCAGTTTTGTTGGAAGAGCTTGGTCAAAGATGTCACGGAGTTTGTGTCTTCTTGCCACCAGTGTACCCGGGCCAAGACCTCTCGACGACCACCTGCTGGATATCTGCGACCCCTTCCCGTTCCTTCTCGGCCCTGGTCCCATATATCTATGGACTTCATTTCTGGCTTACCTTCGTCCTCTGGTAATACTGTTATCCTCACTATTGTGGACAGATTTTCTAAGATGGTTCACCTTATCCCTTTAAAGAAACTCCCATCTGCTAAAGAACTTAGCGAGGTCCTGGTCCAAGAGGTCTTCCGTCTCCATGGTTTGCCTTCTGATATTGTCTCGGATCGTGGCCCTCAGTTCGTTTCCCGGTTCTGGAGGGAGTTCTGTGACCTTTTGGGTATTTCTGTCAGACTGTCTTCTGGTTTTTATCCACAGACGGATGGACAGTCTGAGAGGGCTAACCAGGAAGTTGAGACCAAGTTACGCATCCTTTGCGAAGACGATCCAACCAGATGGTCTACCAGTCTTCCTTGGGTCGAACATGCTTTGAACTCTTTACCCTCTTCTGCCACTGGTTTGTCTCCCTTTTATACAATCTATGGGTTCCAGCCCCCTTTGTTTTCCATCCAAGAGAGAGCAGCCAGGGTCCCCTCTGCATACGCTGCTGCCCACAGATGCCAGCGCATCTGGAGAAGAGCCAGGAAGGCCCTCCTCAGGAAGTCAACAGTATACTCGAGGGCTGCCAACCGTCATCGTACCGTTGCTCCGACGTACCTAGTGGGGCAAAGGGTCTGGCTGTCCACTAAGGGTCTTCCCCTTCACGTGGAGAACCGCAAGCTGGCACCTCGCTTTGTGGGCCCATTTCCTGTTTCTAAGGTGATTAATCCGGTGGCAGTATGTCTTCGACTTCCTCGCTCAATGAGAATACACCCCACTTTTCATGTGTCCCGGATTAAGCCCCTGGTTCGCTCCTGGTTTGGGCCCTCCTCTAGGCCCCCTCCTCCCGCCCGGATCATTGATGGTTCTCCTGCCTACACGGTGAAGAGGCTTCTTCGCTCCAGACGCTGGGGTCGGGTTTTCACTATTTGGTGGACTGGGAGGGATATGGTCCGGAGGAATGTTCCTGCTCGACACATCCTGGATAAGTCTCTGATTGCGGCCTTCCATCGTTCCCACCCGGACCAGCCTGGAGGTCCGTCAGGGGCCGGACCTTGAGATGGGGGCTCTGTCACATTTCATGCTCTCTGCCTTGTCTGCCTGTTCATCAGTTTCCTGTTCAGTCACTCTGCCACACCCACCTGCCTGCAACTGCAATCAAGCTCATGAGTTCCACCTGTTGTCTGTCCCATATAAGCTCTTCTCCCTCACCAAGTCTCTGCCAGATTGTCGAACACTTTCAGTCAGTAGATGTCCAGCGCCTTGTCCAAGTTCTCACCTGATCTCCTGTTCATGACCTCACGCCTGTCTCCTGGTTTTACTGGCCTGCTCGCTCCTTGCCTGGTTTGCTCTGCTTTTCTGATTCTGGATCACGACCCTGTTTCTACCCACCGGACCATGAGTAAGGATTACCCTCAGGACCTGTTTGTTCAACCTCTGCCTCTTCGTGTTTTGACCCTGTTTCCTTCTGGACCATGATCTAAGCCTGTCTCCCAGTTGAAGCAAGCTCTCTGTATTAAAGGCCTCTCTCGCCAACTTGTCCACCACCTCAGGTAACTTCTCAATTCTCTGCATTAAAGGCCTCTCTCACCAATTGCCGACCACCTCAGGTATCCTCACAATTCTCTGCATTAAAGGCCTCTCTCGCCAACCTGCCCACCACCTCAGGTATCCTCACAATTCTCTGCATTAAAGGCCTCTCTCGCCAACCTGCCCACCACCTCGGTTAACCTCATTTTCTGGTCTGGAGGTTCCTCACTAACTACTGGCTGACCTGTAACCACCCAAGAAGATTGGTCCTTTGAGAAGCTCTTGACTACTACCTATTACTCCATCCTAATAAAATCTGTGAACTTTCTCTGTGTCTGGTTGTATTTCAGAATCCAAACCTCTGACTCGTGACAGCAGTAGTGTAGATATAAAAGTAGTGTAAATGTAAAACAGCAGTAATAAATGTAAAACAGTAGTAATAAATGTAAACCGTATTAATAAATGTAAACAGTGAATGTAAACAGTAGTATGACTATAGGCAGTAATGTAATACAAACATTAGTGCAAATATGAGAAGTAGTGCAAACTGAATGAGCACATGACCGAGAGTTTAGTGAATAACCCGTTTGATGACACAGGGTCCAGTGTTAAAAACTTTGTGTTGAGTGGTAATGTGTGAGAAAGTTTTTTGTGTTAAGGCAGTTCAAATGGGAGGGGAGGCAGAGCAGGCAGAGTGTTTAGCATTCTGACTGCCTGATGAACAGAGCTGTCTCTCAGTCTGCTGGTTCGAGCCTGGAGACTCCTCAGTCTCCTCCCTGATGGCAGCAGTCTAAAGCGGCTGTGTAGTGGGTGTGTGGGATCACCTGCCATGCAGAGGGCTTTCCGAGTGAGGCGTTTGCTGTGTAAGTCCTGCAGTGAGGGCAAGGAGGTGCCGACGATCTTCTCAGCTGCTCTCACGATGCGCTGGAGGCTCTTGCGGCAGGATGCAGTACATGCACCAAACCACACCGTGATGCAGCTGGTCAGGACACTTTCTATGGCACCTCTGTAGAAGGTGCACATGATGGGGGTTGAAGCTCCAGCCCTTTTCAGCTTGCGGAGAAAGTAGAGACGCTGGTGAGCCTTCTTGGCCAGTGATGCAGTGTTCCTGCTCCAGGACAGGTCCTTCGAGACGTGCACTCCCAGGAACTTGGTGCTGTCCACTCTCTCCACTGCGGTGCTGTTGATGGTCAGAGGGGCATGTTGTGCATCCCTCTTCCTGAAGTCCACGACAATCTCCTTTGTCTTCTCCACGTTGAGAGTGAGATTGTTGTGTCCGCACCACAAGGCCAAGCGGCTCACCTCGTTCCTGTAGTCCGTCTCATCGTTGTTGCTGATGAGACCTACCACTGTTGTGTCGTCCGCAAACTTGATGAAGTGGTTGGAGCTGTACGATGGTGTGCAGTCGTGTGTTAATAATAATAATAATAATGTCTTTTCCTGTCATCTGCGTATGTTTCCCATACACAGACGAAATTCGTCTCTGCATTTAACCCAACCACCTACCAGGTGGTGCAGTGAGCAGCCATAGAAAGCGCCCGGGGAGCTGGAGAATTAGATGTGCACTCATAGACACCCCAAGGTGTGTAGTGGCCGAAACGCGAACCCGCGTCCTTCGGGTTCCAGGTCAAAAGCCCTGCCACTACACCATCTTGGCTCGCAGGGTGAATAGAAGGGGGCTCAGCACACATCCTTGTGGGGCCCCTGTGTTCAATGTGATGGTGCTAGATGTGTTACTCCCGATCCGTACTGTCTGTGGTCTTCCGTTCAGGAAGTCTAGCAGCCAGTTACACATTGAGGTGTTCAGCCCCAGACTGTCCAGTTTATGGATGAGCTGTTGGGGGATGATGGTGTTGAATGCCGAGCTGAAGTCGATGAATAGCATTCTAACATAAGAGTCCTTCGTGTCCAGATGTGGGAACCACGCAACGCCTGTGGAGAGGCTCAGCCTCAAGCATATGTGCCACCCGCTTATCCCCTGCGCCAAAGCGGCGGCACACTTGTGAGACATTTAAAGATGTTTTGAACTTCTGGCAGGACTCTCTGATGGTGTGGAGACTGGACAGGGGGCCGCGGCTGTCAGCTACGTCATCTGCCAGAGTGTCTGGATCGAGAAACCGCAGCCAGGGGCTTTGAGCATACCTCAAAAGAAAAAAAACATGTAGCTTTAAAATCTAGACAAAATAAAGGAATTAAAGAAACATACAGATAAGCGTTAGTGGTTTTTAAAGTTTACTACTACAACCTGCAATAGG
>JBBPBX010012014.1:26443-46275 GCA_038048925.1 Garcialebias charrua | reverse complement strand
TATATATATATATATATATATATATATATATATATATATATATATATATATATATATATATATATATATATATATATATATATATATATATATATATATATATATATATAATATATATATATATATATATATATATATATATATATATATATATATATATATATATATATATATATATATATATATATATATATATATATATATATATATATATATATATATTAGGGGTGTAACGGTACGCTAAAATCACATTTCGGTTCGGTTCAATTACAAGGAGGGCTCGGTTCGGTTTATTTTCGGTACAAAAAAAAGACAAAATAAAGACTTACAAAATGTTTATTTTGAAAATATGCCAAAAATACATTTGTATTGTATTGTAGTAATAAATAAAAGTGACCCATTTGGATGATATTTTAAATAAACAGCACTCTACAATAAATAAACTACTGTATATTAACAATAATAAAAATCTTAATAAATACAATAACAGTCAGAACCAGAACAATAAGCAGCAACAGACTGTTTACAATCTAACTAATCAAGTTTTTGTCCAGTAGCAGCAGTGTGGCTGTATTTGTCCTCATTACTGTACTCACAACCTCTTCTTGGTGGGACAGGTCCTGGAAAAGTTCAGAGTTCAGTTCAGTCATCACACACTTCTTAGCTGCAGCAGGTGATCTCTGGTGGATGTCTGTCCCTGAAGTGTTAGAGAGATGCTACCTCTGTCCAAGACAAAATAAAACACAGAGGTAAAAAAATAAGTTAATAAGATTATGATTTTAAATAATAATAAATAAATTATAAATTATAATTATAATAAAAGAACAATACCTCTTGAACGGTTGAATCTGTCACTCATCATCAGGGCAGGGCTTAAATCAGCTCCAGGATTTGTTGACATCAGTTTTAGTTTTTTCATAAAGAGCTGAACTTTTTGACTTAAGTGTTGACATGATGGATGTCTCATAGCGAGGATCAGTAACTTTAAAGCCTGCGCATAAAACAACATTCAGACTTAGATTCAAAGATTTAAAAACTCATACAGTTTGTGTTATTGCTCTGGACCGACCTGAATTACCTGATGAAGTAATTTTTATGCAGCTGCTGTTGTTAGCGCAGTTTGTAACCATGCGCGTAGCCAGGGCCGGTTCGCTGGGTTCGAACGAACCGCCCACTTTGCCTATGAAGTCCCATCTAGTCATTCTATGAGGGGCGGTTCGTTTATAAATGTGGAGCTTAAAATATAGACACGTCCTGGTAGCTCACTGGAAACGCATTACTTTGCCTATGAAGTCCCATCTAGTCATTCTATGAGGGGTGGTTTGTTTATAAGAAATGTGGAGCTCAAAATTAAACACGTCCTGGTGGCTCACTGGGAACGCATTGAGCCGTTAGCTGCTACTAACCTTATCTAGACCTCGTGGGTTCGATTCCCATATGGTATGACTTTTTTTTTTTTTGATTATTTATTCATTCCAGATTAAAAAACACAAGAAAACTATTTACAAAACAACAAGAAATAAAACAATACATGAAATGAAAGGAAGCAGAAGAAGAAAATAATCTTATTATATCTGCCCCTTCGAACTATTTTTTTTCAAACACTCTTTTATTGGATAAAAAAAGTAGAATGTGTTAACAGGCATATTAACTCCTTTTTTTTATCCAATAAAAGACAAACGTAAAATTAGTTGTTTGAATCGAGTGTTTTGAAAAAAAAATTAGTGAAGGGGCAGATATAATGAGATTATTTTCTTCTTCTGCTTCCTTTCGTTTCATGTATTGCTTTATTTCTTGTTGTTTTGTAAATAGTTTTCTTGTGTTCTTTTAATCTGGAATGAATAAAAAATAAAAAAAATAAAAAAAATGTTGTGCCATGTGGGAATTGAACCCATAAGGTTCAGAACGGCGAGCCAACGCTCTTCTCACTGAGCTATCGAGGCATGCTTGTCTGATAAGGTCCAGGTTTATTTTAAAGGGGACCACATATTGGTTTTTTAAATTTTTATGGTATGTCTGTGTGCTATCCAGACCCCGTTTATTCAATTTAATACAAAAAATAATTCTTAGATAATAAATTATACCCTTTTTAATTCTGCCATTTCTAACTTCCGTTCTAAACGAGCTGTTTATGATAATGAGCTCTGAAGTCCACGCCCGTCAAAACTCTGTCTCCGCCCTCTGTAACTGCCAGTATCTCAAATCTGTTGTTGTTTTAAAATTAGCCTTTTTTTATTACTCGTTTTACTTACTGTTAGTAGTGCTAGCTTAAAAGATAACTTACTGAAAGCTGTTTGTGTGCGCCGCCATTAGCTGCTCCTATTATCATGCCCTCCCGAATCCGAGCTCTTCCTCCTTCGGTAACAAACAGCCCGCGTAGCTCCTGCTAGTTGCATGCGGCGCTGGTCCACGGTTGCACATCCAATCCAGACAAACGCAAACTTCACAGAGTGTTTCCAGTTAATTTATCCGTATGAGGCAACCTAACCTCTGACCGGACCGGACCCACACTGTCCTCAAAAGCCAGCAGCTAACTGCAGCCCGATCTCTCCGAAAGAAAAAAAAAAAAAAGATGCCGTGGCCGGGACGCGAACCCCGGTCATTTGGGTGCGAGACCAGTGTATTAACCCACTGACCTACAGGTTCAGCTGAACAACAGCAGTCCTTCATTGTATAAGAAATACATACAACCACCTACTTTTAGAACGCTGGAGTTTTGATTAGATTTTGATGAAGTGAAAGGTATTCTTAAAATAAATAAGTTGCTAATCTGAAAATATATCGATCAGTGGTGCTTGATGGTAGAGACTGTCGCCCCGCGAAGAGAGTGTGTGTGTCACGTGCACAGTTTTCTGCCGGCTGAGCGTTGGGAGCGATATTACACTAAAAATTGAACTAAAACGTAAAAATAACAATTATAAAGTATTATTATGTCGATGTATATATCTAGTCTCACCCCGATTTCACCGAAACAAAAGGCTTTAAGAAAAAGGGAAAAAAAAAAAGATGCCGTTGACGAGATGCGAACCCCGCTCTCCTGCGTGGCGTTCAAGTGTCGTAACCGCTCAGCCAAACTGACAGTTGTGCAAAAGCAGTCCTTCATCATATAAGAAACAAGTCCAAACCGCGAGAGTGTGTGTGCACAGTTTCAACGAGATAGAGTTCATTCAAACAAGGTAATAAAACATTCTGGTTTTACTCGAGATGTGCTGCATGGCTGGAGCAGGGCAAACCCCTAGCCCCCCGGGGGCTAAATAAATGAATAAATGACCGCCAGGTCAGCTCCTAAACCGCTAGGCAACCGTGACATCTTTTATACTCAAGTGGGTGGAGCATCACCAGGGGTTGCTAGGTGAGGGGCTGGACTCAGGTTTGAGGTGATTGGCTACGGTTTGTGACATCACAAACCGCAGGAAGTGTGAAACGGAGCGTTTTTAATCACAGACAAATAAATCTACTTAGAGTAAATAAACCACTGGGTGCATTTTTTTGGCACAAGGACTGTTTTTTTATGAAGTAAATACCCAAAGTTTAGTAAAAAAACATTAAAAAGTGAATTTTGCATGTGTGGTCCCCTTTAAACGAACCGCCCCTCATGAAATTCTGGCTACGCCTCTGGTAACAAGCTGAGTGCTTTTCTTCGTTCACGTTCGGATGAAGTAGTTTTAATGCAGCTCAGCTGTTGTAGCGCAGTTTGTAACAGCTGCTGTTTCTTCGTTCACGTTTGGGTGACGTCGTTTCCAGCGCGTTCACGTTAGACGTGTTGCTGCAGATCCAGTCTTGTAAAACAACGTCCACACAGCTTTGGATGTGCACTTGTCAAGAAAGCCATTACGTTTTCAAACAGGAGACAGCACACGACATGCTAACGGCTAAATGCTGCGGGTGCTTCGCGTGCTGCGCGATAATAGCTCCGTGCTGAAACGCGCCTAGGAAATTTAGTTCCGCGGTTCATATATTCCCTCGTTAATAACGTTCAATGAGTGAAAAAATAACCGAAACGGTACGCAGGTGGACCGAACCGAACGTGCTGTACCTAAACGGTTCAGTACACCCACTTGTACCGTTACATGCCTAATATATACTGTATATATATATATATATATATATATGTATATATATATATATATATATATATATGTATATATATATATATATATATATATATATATATATATATATATATATATATATATACATATATACAGGGCGGCCGTGGTGTAGTGGTAATGGCAGTCGTCTCCCGATCGGAAAGTTGGCGGTTCGACTCCCGGGACCCGCACCATGTGTCGTTGTGTCCTTGGGCAAGACACTTAACCCTGAGTTGCTCCCGGTAGGACTGGAAAGCACCTTGCATGGTAGTCTGCCGCCACCGGTTTATGAATGTGTGTAGCATTCAATATATGTGTAGCACTTTGAGATTTTCAGTAATGAAAAGTGCGTTATAAATTGAATTAATTATTATTATTATTATTAACAGTAATGGGATAGTCTGACCACTCTGCAAAGTTTGCTTCAGGACATCACAAAGACTCTCGATGGGGATAAAAGTTGGACCCTGACGTAGAAAATCCATGTGTGAAAATTATGTCATGCTCCCTGAACCACTCTTTCACCATTTGAACCCAATAAATCAATGTATTGTCATCTTAGACTATGCCTTTGCCATCATAAAAGAAAAAAATCTATTGACAAAAAAGATGATCATTCAGTATATTTAGGTAATTATGGTCTTATTTTACTGGCACATACTGCTGTTGAACTTAGACCTGACCGAATGGAGAAACCTCAGATTATAACACTGTCCTGTCAGGATTGTACAGTGGGAGCTAGACATAATGGATGCTTTGCTTAATCTGCAACTTTTTTTTTACCCTGAAGCACTCACCACTTTTGAACAGAGTAAATCAAGACTCAATTACCCCATATAACCTTTTATGCGTAATTTGTATGCACCCTTGTAAATTAAAAGTGTTTTTTCTGATTAGTCTCACTAAAAACATTCTTCAGGCTGCTCAACTGTTTTATCTTAATACCTTAAGGTTTCTTCACACTGTGCATTTAAAAACATTCTTACTTTCACTAAAATTGCTCTTAATTGTAATTTTTACAAGTACATGATGCACTATTTGACTGTTATAAATGGCCTTTTTAACAACCACTAAATGTGTTTTCAGACTTTTGTTTTATTCAGTTCATCAATAACATGTCAGCTGAAACACAATTACAGCATTTAATAATTTATTTACTTGTAGTAACTTTTTCAGATGGGCTGTGGGAACTAAATTTATGAGCATTTAAAACAATAACAGTAAAAAAAAAATATGGACATGAGAGAATAAAGGTGCAGAGGGAAATTTGCTTCATAGCACACCTCTAAACCTGAACATTTATGCAGTAAAACAATGATATTCAAAAAGTGTATTTTACACATTCAAAAAAAATAACTACCGGTATATGTTATGGTTCTTCTAAAAATTATAAATTCTGGTATTGATTAGTGATTGTTTTGCTTGCTGATTTTTTTTTTTTGTGTGTGTGTGTGTGACAAAATTAAAATATTTGACAAAAAACTCTTGAACACATGAACTTGAAGTTTCAAGCTGACTTAGTAATTAAAATGTCATTAAAGACTGTCACATGTGGTGAATTCTATAAAAAGAGCTGTCAGTTTTATTGAAGAGCTTTGCACCCAGAACTTGCAACAAAAGAGAATGACAACAGAAGAAAGACGGTCAATTTTGAAGACTGCATGAGTGGGAGGGGAAAATTTGTGCTTTTGAACAATGCTGATAACATCTCAATTTGTATTTTTCTCCTACAAATGATAATTGTGCTGATATTTCCAAGTCAGTGCTCAATTTGGCTGTTTATGCTCATTGACAACCTTGCAATCTAAAAGGAACAGAGGTTTTAGTCTACACAGTTTGTGAGATGTAATGGAAGTGCCCTTGACTCTGCTTAACTTCCAGAGTTCACCATATATATTTTTACTTTTTTGCCACATTAACAAACATTTACCTTAGTTAATAGGAAATATAACTTAAATAACAAATGGGCATTCCATATAACACAACCAAAGCTCCCAAATACTTCCCGTGTCACTTATGGGCCCTTTAGTTGAGTTCTGTTGGAATGACCCTAATGCTTATATAGAGCTGGACGATATGGCCAAAACTTTTATCACAATATATTTCTTAATATCGGTCGATAACGATATAATTCCAATATCGATATAAACCCTATAAAAGCCTCAGAAAAACTGTACAAACTGTACAAAAAAATTAATGTTCACCTTTTAAACGTTGGGACACGTTGGCTCAAACTTTGAATGTGCTTCATCTTTTGACTCTCAACATATTCTATAGGATGGAAACTCTTCAGATGGTGGAACAAATTAGATGTGTTCCCATAGGCACATTTTGTAGCACATTGAAACCTGCAGTTTATCGGATCTTAGATAGCCGAACCACTTCGACACCGCTGAATTAGTCTTTCCTCTCTTATCAATTATGTCATATGTTTTCTCTTCGCTTGTGAAAGCTTGTTCAGTCACATTCTGATGGTCATAGGCACTCATTTTGAAGTGAAAACATAACGCACGTTGGAGATTAGCCTAGCCTGCTACCGCTGACTCCTGAATTCAAGCTCTGCGTAACATCTACGTCACCACTAGGGCTTTAACAGACTACTCGAGTAATCTACACATCGATTCCTAGGACATCTATCAGCAGAAAATGAATCAACTTCCTGTTTGGAGCGCGTTGTGAACCGGTGTTACACCATATTCTGTGACCACCATATATTGTGACCGTAGGGGGCGGTGTTGCATGCACTGTTGCAGGTCACAGAATATGGTGTAACACCGGGTCCAATCAACCGAACCAGAACCAGCTTCCTCTGACCTTGTTTCATAAACAAAAAGCAAAAAATATTAATCTCTAAATCTATTTTTAAAAAACTATGAACATATTATTCTCTAAAAGTAAATCTAATGCACATCACCGCGGGCAGAGGTGTGGGGTGGTCGACCGCCCCACTGTTTTTAAAGGGGACCTCAGATGGGTTTTTTAAATTTTTATGGTATTTCTGTGGGCTATCCAGACCCTATTCCTTCAATTTAATGCACAAAATAATTCTTAGATAATCAATTATACCCTTTTTAATTCTGCCATTTTTAACTTTCGTTTTGAACGACCGGTTTCTGATAGAAGTTCTGAAGTCCACGCCCTTCAAAGATCTGTTTACGCCCTCTGTAACAGCCAGTATCTGTAATGTGTTGTTGTTTTAAAATTAGCTCTTTTTTTATTACTCATTTGACTTACTGTTAGTGCTAGCTTAAGATAACTTACCGAAACCCGTCTGAGCGCGCCGCAATTTGCTGCTCCTTTTAGCATTAGACCACCCGAATCCGATGCTAATGTTAGCTTGTTCCTCTTCCGGTGTTCGCCAGCTCCGCTCGTTGCACGCGGCGATTTTGGGAGTTATCGCTGTTCCAGTCAAGACAACACAAAGTTCACCAAGTGTCTCCCGTAAATTAATCCGTAAGGAGAAGGTCCTCGCTGCTGCGAGGCTCCTGTGAGGCTTCAGTGAGGCTGTACAGTTGAAGCTCCGCTCCATCAAGCCAGAAGAGGGTCCCGTCGCAACCGGTCTCTACGCCGGGGGTATGCTCGTTTAATTTTTGCCGGCGGCGCGTTGGGAGAGATCGCAAATACACTAAAAATTGAACTAAAACATAAAAATAACAATTATACTTTATTTATAAAGCCATTTAAAAAACCACAGCTGCAACAAAGTGCTGTACACATGAAATTAAGAACATATAAACAAAAGATGAGATGAAATCATGAAAAACAACAGTCATGTGTTTAATACAGAAGTGGGTTGAGCCTAACCAGGGGTTGCTAGGTGAGGGGCTGGACTCAGGTTGTGGTGGGTTGTCCTAGCGCTTGTGACGTCACAAGCGCGATTGTTTTCAAAACGAAACCTAAATTATCACAGTAAAATAAATCTACTTAGAGTAAATAAACCACTGGGTGCATTTTTTTGGCCTTAGGACTGTTTTTTTTATGAAGTAAATACCCAAAGTTGAGTAAAAAAACATTAAAAAGTGAATTTTGAATGTGTGGTCCCCTTTAAGTTTCGTTTTTGACGTGCCGCACGTTTCCTTCACTTTTGATGCTTAATAATAATAACTAATAGTTTTGGTTTTCCTATTACTTATCTGCAGTATGATAAATGGTAGGAGCATAATATATGCTCCCAATAGGTTATGTTGTTTAAAGCTAAAACTATTAATATTGACAAAGTTGAAAGCTTTATGTTTATTTGATGGTGATTTCAAAATTTGTTGAAGACTAAATACAAATAAAAGGTGAAAAATAATTTATTTGTACAGTTTGTAAAGTTTTACTGAGGTTTTTATATTGTTTATTTCAATATTGAATTACAGGTAGTCCCCGACTTACGAGCGCTCTTACATACAAGGTCCCGGACTTACGGGCTGGCGAACGAGCAGTAAATTTGTAAAAAATACAGCACTTTTTTGTGTTTTTAGATAAAAGTGTGTTAGCTAACCGTTTGGAAACACGTTTCTGAGCATGTTCATGAACTAGTATGAACGTTTTTGATGAAAAACGAGTGTTCGTAGTAGCGCTAGCTTAAATGTTCCAACTTACGAGCGAAATTCCTGACTTACGAGAACACGTGTTTCGTGTTCCGACGTACGAATTTTCGTCTTACGAGCGACTCGCAGGTACGGAACTCGCTCGTAAGTCGGGGACTACCTGTATAGCGTTATGACCAAAATTAAGAAATATATTGTGATAAATGTTTTGGCCATATCGTCCAGCCCTTGGTTGAAGCAGAAGCAGAAGCAGCCGCTTCAACCCAAAACGAAAAAGAAACGTGTCAGTGAAACGCTGCAATCTATCGAAATATCAAAAATATGCTTAAAATGTATATTATTGTTATTGAATAAAAGTATGTTGTGACATATATCGATATCAAATCATTGTCCAGCCCTAGCTTATAATGTACTTGGTTTAAAACATCTGTCCAAATAAAATTGGTTAAATTTGACGGATGCATTACAAAATTTTAGTTTTAAAAACTTTTGGAAAATCAGAGAACATTGGACAGGTCATGTTCTCTTAATGGCTTTTCTACAGTTCAGCTGATGTTTAACCTTTTTAGTATAAAAATCTTGGTCAGGGTTTGTGGCTGCTGCTCACAAAGTATTTAACTACCGGTACATAACAATCTCCAGTATGATTTTTTCCTTTGTCCATCAGATCTTTTGATTGAACTTAGTCACAAATGTTGATTTATTGTTGCTACACAATGTTGAACTTTTGTTAAAGTTCTTGTAGTGAGGCTGATAAGCCATCGTACAACTGAGTAACTCACAAAGGCAATCTGTATCTTCTCAACTGGAGCAAAAAGCCTAAATGGTGCAGCAGTGAAATCACAGAGCCCGAGCAACTCATGAGGACCGGTGAACATACAGTTCCACAGAAAGATCAATAGTGTTGTGTCAGACAAAAAGAACATCGCTCTGGGCTATAATGAGGGGAGGGGAGAGAACAATCCAGAGACTGTCAATCCAGAGGTAGAGAACAAAGACTGCAGTGACTTGTGTGATTACCTCAGATTCAGTCACTTAGAAAAATTCATCTGAGAGACATTTGAGTAAAGGTTGAAACAAAGACATAAAACCTTGTTGGTGATTCAACTGGTCAACTTCCTGAACCTGAACCCCTTCTTTAATTGCAGAGAAACCCCTGCAGCCGTAGCTACACTCCAGTCATCTGTATGAGGTGCACACCCCCTGCTCCCCAAAGACCACGTCTTGTGAGCATGTGGCAATGATTATGGTTATGATGATGATGATGATGACAGTGATGGTGATGAGTATTAGCAGGCTAGTTGGGAGGAGATTTCCCACGGCTGTGTTCAAAACGACAGTGCTTCGTCAGGCTAGGCACACCACTTTCCTGACATCATGTCACAGAAGTGATCAGCTTCTCTTCCTCTTTTTCCTCTTTTTCTGGGTTTCACTGCATTGACAGGCTTCTGTCACAGCGTTTTAGAAAACTATTCACAGGTGACAGTGTCTTTTCCTCTCTCAATCATGGTCAATCTCACTTTGTCTTTTCTTTTTTCCTTCACTCACCATCTCTATCTCAGCATTTTGTCTTTCCTCGATATCTGAGCACTCTCCTTCACCTGCATCCCTCATCTCTGAATATGTCTCCCTCCCTCTCCCTTATGCTCTGCTCCCCCATTGGGTAATTGTTCAGAGCCAGGCTTCCATTTTTATGACTATAATCGAGGCCAGAATGCTTATGCCTTTAGATTTCTCCTTGCCTGTGTCACAGAGGCAGTACCAAGCAGAGAAAGGCGAATAAAACCCTGAGGACTGGAGAAAATCACTGGTCGATTGTAATTAGAGTTCCCATTTTGCCTATAGAAGTGGAACAGACACTGTCGCCTACGGAGAAATCTCGAGCAGTATGAGGCTCCTATGGCATGAAAATGCAAAGTAGCAACAACACTGCCTCAAGCTTTACCTTGACCCAAACTACTGTATTAACTTCTTTAGGTGGGTCATTTAGACAAAGTTGAGCCTGGCACAATTAAAACAAAACTGCTGTTTGGAGGAATGTTTCCAACAAGTACTATTCCAACCATCTCATTAAAGCACCAACAAGGTACTCGAGATGCTGCACTCAAAGCAAGGTCAGTTCTTGTGTGTTCATCCCTAATTCAGATAAAATCAGGGTCACAAAGTCTAACACTAGTTTGCCAGAAAGAGAGGCAGGAGGCAAACAGATTTTTAAGCGCTACTGACTCCGATAATGTGGAAAAATTCAACTGTGGTTTTTCTGGGGTTATGGGAGATCAGGAGGCAGTGCGCTGAAACACCTGAGCGGGGTCTGTGCAACAGGCTAAGCAGTGCATGTCAGTATGCACCGACACAACTAGCAACAGTGTTAAAGTCTTTGGGCAAATGGAAACACACAAAACAAAGCATTTCCTATTTTAGAAAGCCAAATCCTTATAACAAGAAATTATCTTTAAAACTTGGCTCAAAAGCTTGTACTTGACTAACTGTTATCATATTTGTTTAATTTAGCATAAAAACCCTCCAAATAACCCATAATATTTGAATTATCCCCCTTCTTTATTCCTAAATTAAGCTCCTACTGCTACAAATAACGGATTACAAAAGATGAAGAAATGACACAAAAGTGCAGCTTGTTATATGAAACTGCTTTATATGCATACGATTGTATATTGAAAGTTAACAGTTCAATAAAGTGAACATTTTCACAAGGTTTCACAAGCTTCATTACAGCTATAATTTCACCCATACTCTATTTTTGCAGCCTATGGATGATTTACTAGCCTGGATAAAAATAGTTGCGCTGAGGGGGTAACTATGGACACGTGTGTACATTAAGTTGAGCTTCCCCTGGACAATATCTGAGCTGACACAATGACAGGCCTTTACAATCTTGTAGCTATTTTTGCTTCTAGAAAAAGCATTTAAAACTAAAATAAATAAATAGTGAATAACCCAGAGTCATCAGTGAAATGCACTTCAAAGGCATGACCTCTTACTCACTGATGCCTGAATGATGAATGTTAAGGACATGCTAAACAAAAAGCCGAAGGGACCAGCTACATGAGCTATATTCTGCAGCCCCATTGCAAACAAATGTAATGATTAAACCTCCTTAAGTGTTGATAACTGAACAAGTAAAAAGATACTAGGACAAGCGTGTCATGCTTTAGTATGAGTGCTACTCAGAATGTGCACCTGCACTCTCTGTAAGACAAAATGTAGAAACCTCAGGACACAACAAAACTACCAGTAAATCTAAATGTATCACTATTACAAACTACAAGTTTACAGGTGCTGTAAAAATGTGAATGCAAAGCAGAATGAAATGTAGGCAATAAAATGTTATATAAATAATAGACAAAAACAAATGTCTTGAAGTGAGAAACTTCACTACAGGTAGTCCCCGACTTACGAGCGCATCAACATACGAGGTTCCGGACTTACGAGCTGACTAACGAACAGTAAAGTTGTACAGAACATACAGAAAATACAGCACTGGTATGTGTTTTTAGATGAAAGTGTGTTAGCTAACAGTTTGTAAACAAGTTTCTGAGCATGTTTATGAACTAGTATGTACGTTTGTGTTGAAAAACGAGTGTTCGTAGTAGCGCTAGCATAAATTTTCCGACTTACGACCGAAAATCCGGACTTACGAGCGACACGTGTTTCGTGTTCCGACATACGAGATTTCGTGTTACGAGTACCTCGTAGTAACGGAACTCACTCGTAAGTCGGGGACTACCTGTATTTAATAAATATATATTCTAATTAGGGCTGAACGATTTTGGAAAATAATCTAATTGCAATTGTTTTTCTATAAATTGCAATTGCGATTTAAAACGCGATTATTTTTTTAATATCTTCTCAAGTATTTTTCAACAAAAAGAAGCAATAAATCAATCTGTTTTATAATCAACTATGTCTAGGGGTGTAACGATACACAAAACTCTCGAGACGAGACGAGACAAATTACAGAGTTCGCGAGAACGAGACGAGATTTTAATGTTAGTTCAAGAAAACTTCAAAGATCGGTTTTATGCCGCAAAAAGGCTTTTATTCTGTTTTAACATGTATTACAAACTCAACTGATGTCTTCATTTTACTGATTGAATCTCCTTAGACCTTAGAACGTTCAACTTTGTTTAAAAAAATAGATATTCACGCAGGACTTTCCAAAAATTGAACATAAATATCCGCATCAGCACTGAATCTGCAGCCGTCACTCACCAGTGTTGCCAGATTGGGCGGTTCACCGCGATTTTCCTTCTGACTTTTGCGGGTAAAGAGTGCTTTGGGTGGGTGGGACTCTATCTGGCAACACCGGTCACACCGGTGTTTACACGCGTGTCTTTACATTCGGGGCAGCGCCGGGACCCTCCATCAATGTAGAGGCGTCTGCGGCACCGGGACCCTCCATCAGTAGTTGGGGCGTCTTCTATAGCAACTTCATCCGGCGAAGCCATGCTGTCCGTGACGCTGACTTGCTAGGGGCTCTGCTAGCATTAGCATTAGCGACTCGCAAGACAACGTTACCTCTCAACGAGAGATATCGCGGGAATTTAATATTGCAAGATCTCGTACAACGAGATCTCGTTACATCCCTAACTATGTCAGATTTATTTAAAGCAGAGATTACAATAAAGCAAACAAATCTATGCCTTTTCTTTTCACCATTTCTATTTTTTCTTGTTTCATAAAAATAATAGTAAACATGTTAAGTGAACTTCCTAACTACTGTCTGAACTTCACATGACAGTTAATTAATAAATGTAAAAAATTATATATAAAAAAAAATTAAACTTACTGATTTTTCCAGCCAATAATATCATAAAAAATAAAGTGCAAAAAACAAAGAGAATCTGCTTTAACCAACTCGTTATTTTCTGGGAATTCAAACTCAGTGAACACAAAATAAACTAGTATCTGTTCTTATTAAAGCTTTTAGATGTAAAAAAAAAAAAACCCTCACGCACAGCGTCTTGTTTATTTATAGCCATCAACGGACGTGCTGCCCCTCTTTGGTACCAAACTTTCAGATTTATCAGCTTCTGTCGAGCCTGACGTCATTGTGCAACTGGTTAAAGTGCAGTGTTGAGTTCTCCCGCTCTCTGCTCTGGTTTGCTACACTCACAAGTCACTTAACCAGGTCATGTGACCAATCAAATTGCAGCCTTCGCGATTAGAAAATCTTGTTTTCATATCGCAAATTTATTGCAAATGCAATTAATTGTTCAGCCCTAATTCTAATCCAGAAATTGATGGTAGCAACACAAAAAAGCTATAAAATACTTAACTGATTAGTAGTACTGAAAACAAAAAAATTTGAGGAAACTGTTGAAATGAATTACGTTAAATGGTAAAAATGTCAATGATGTATTTCGACATATTTTAGACATGAGTAAAACAGAGCACCTTAGAGAAGCAATGTCTCTCAGAAGTACATGTAGGCAGAAGTTGGGGAATATGTAAAAAGTTGCATTTATAATCTCAAAACAATGTCAGAATAGTGTTCACAAACAAAAAAAAAATGTGAAGACCATAAAATACCCATGTTACCGGTACACATATTATTATCAAAAAAGTCTGAATATTTGGAGAACAAGTTTAGAAAAAACATACTGTAAACAAACAAAAAATACATTGGTCATAAAGGATTTTATAAAGAACATGCACAACTATTTTGGATTTTCATGGGAGAACATGTAGTGTGTGGCACATACTGTAATCTAAACAAGGTGAGGAAAGAAACCATAACACAAACAACCCTAAACAATAGCACAACATAACAGGTTCCCAAAATTCACAGAGAAAAAAGGAGCCTGGCGCTGGTAGTCCATGACAATTGTCCAAGTACAGGAACTCATTGAGGGAATGAAGCCATAACATTTAGGTGAATCTGTCCTTGTTTGGGTTTCTTGGAAAACTCGGTGCTACTGTTACTTTAACAGTGATTGGAAGAGAAGTTTGAAGAGAAAGAGGAAAAAACTAAAGACGGCAAGGTGCGGGAAAACTAAGTGCAGCGAACAAGTAGAAAACAGAAAAAAAATACCGGTAAACTTACACAGCTATAAAATAGGAACTTACCAAACACCCAGTCATACAAAGCCCTAACATAACCCTGTGCATATCCACAGCACAGCAGCCTTGCATGTTTACAATGAAAATGCAATCCCTGGAAGGTCTGGTTCTTAACAATTACAGGAAAACCATGTAAGCCAGAGCAGGAAACAAAACACTCACATCTGACTCGTGCCTGACCCCTTACAAAATGTTATTCTTACTCACCCTTTTAGTTGCCTGTCCCATTCCGTACTTTCTAAATAGAAAAGAATAATCATTTTACGGTCCTAATTCTTCAACACATGTCTCCAACTGCTTAGTCATTATAAAGCAACAGCTCAGGCAGGCTACTTGCTTTTCCTGCTTGCCAGCATGAATATCTGCTCGAACCGGACGAGCAACTGAGGGATACTCTAAGGAAGGACGTGACATCGACAGGTGCTCCCTCCTCCCGCCTTCCTTTCTCATGTTAACACCCCCTTTCCTGCAGTAAATCTAAACCGGACTTGTGTTTGATAATTGATGATAAACAGCAGAACAAATGGTTACAGAGGCTTTAAAATACAAAAGATACAGCACAACCAATAAACTAATAAAACCCTCAAAACAAAATCTCCACTTGAGCTTATGTATGCAGGATTTCCCAAACTATAGACTACAGGAGTGCTGCAATGAGTGCATTTGTGTTTGTGAGTGCTTTAAAGAGGGAGTGCATAAATCACAGAGCCTGGCAGAGATGGATGAGTCAGAGAGGGCACGACCTTTCTTAAGCTCTAAAACCCTACAAGAGGTGAACTTCCTGGTTGTTCAGTGATACAAGCCAGGCCATGACTGTAGGCGGTAAACAACCAATATCTTCAAGTCAAGTTTAGTTCATTCCAAATACTCAAAACAAAGTAATTTCTCTGTACTGTACTCTATAACAAACCAAAATAATATTTTCATCTGACATGCAGATAAAAACACACCTTGTAACTACTGGGTGTGTACTAGATGGAGGTTATATTGCTACAATATAAATATGACACATAAATTAGTAGCAACGAAACAGCCCAGAGCCTCGTACAACAAGTGAATCACCAGGAAACTTAGCACTCAATAAATACCATCATGCTTGGATGATAAAATATGTGCCGGTGTCATATAGAGATATAAGTCAAAGAGGCTGTAAACTCAATGTCTCCTGAAGAAATGCTACCTGTTCTTTGACGGAGGCCAGGATGTTATTGGCGGTGTTGTCAGTCTCCATTCTGCGGCCAGTTGAACTGTCGCAAATGGTCAGCAGAAGCCCCTCCTCCGTCACTGGGCTCTGCTCAGGAGCTGGCATTCCTCCTGCGTGGATACACACAAATGAGCAATGATTAGGTCTCCACGGTGGCTCAGTTAATCTTGTACACATACTAGAATATGTGCATGACTGTACATAGACACATCGCTCGTTAATTTGACTTGAATCAACCCCTCTCTGTTACACATTGGCAAATGATGCTGAGAAGTGACTCTGGGTGGCTGGCCACACACTGCACCAGCAGCATACAAACACACGCCCACACAAGCCATATGGCCCAAATCAGAAGGACGGTTAATGTTTTATGTCTATGACAGTGCAAATTAATGCCATATGGACTTGAGACAGCACACAACTTAAATAAACATTTGTGTGTAAAATATTGTATCATTTAAAAATGCAGCACAAGCTGAATGACAGCCAGTGTTTGTGCTGATGATCGAAAAGACAGAATGTAAAATTCAACTGCTGTCCCCAGAAACCTACCGTATTTTCCGGAATATAGGTTGCGGCTTTTTGCCTAATTTGCATGCCCTGCGACCTATAGAGAGGTGAGACCTATTTATGGATTTTTTCCCCATATTTTTAGACCAATTTTTGGCTCAGATATGACCGTTTTTCATTTTGGCAGAAAATGGTGCAGTACCACTTTTGTCCGCTAGGGGACACTTCCAGAGAGTCCACCGACCGTTTCCAGCTCATGTGTCCGGGAAAAAAAGCCTCCTCTGCTCGGACTAAAGGGTCCGGCAAAGCTGAGCGTCCTGCCTATACACCACTCTACGCGCGCATTCTGTGCGCACGCGTTCGCTGGCACAGCTCTGCTTTCTTTCTCACGTTAAATGCTCGCGTTTTCGCTCCAAATCCTTGTTGTAATGTGAGCAGCTGCGCACAGAGGGGACAAACTGAGGTCGCTGATTGGTCACTTGCTGACACGCCTACTGAAATGATTGACAGCTCAGTGAGAGAACTCAGAGAACTCATCATGAGCAGCCCGCTGCAGCCCGCTGCGGTGTTCTGCTGCGGTGTTTCTACTTTATATGTTATAAAAAGTTCTAAGAAATAAAAATAAAAACAGGGAGCGCTTTTCCTGCAGCCCACAGCCCACCAGGAAATATTTAAAACCTCGCGCAGCCAGGTAGGACCTGAATTCATTCATTTCAGTCATCGAGTGAACGGAGGAAGAAGCGATTACTTGACTTTTGGCAAAAAAACAAAAGAAAAGGCCCGATCAACGATAAAGAAGAGGAATTTAATTCATTTGTGTAACATGCAAAACAGTCCGGCGCCGGGGAAGTTTATGGACCTTACCAAGCTCCGCCCAGAAACGCCCCCTAAGCTCCAACATGGCTGCACATCTCCCAAGCGCAGCATTAGTGTCAATGGAAAATATGGCGTCGACTGACTCTGCAGGGTATTTCTGAGTCGAATAGTGTATCATTTCTGCCAGATTCCAACAAAATATCAGCCATGACAATGGACAGGGGAACCAACAAGTTCATGTTATTATTTTTTTGGGACGTTATCAAGTTGTTTGATCCACGCGATGCGTGCGCGTCACCGCTAATGCTACTGTCTGATGAGGAAAACATCACACGCTCAGGCTCAGCATTATTACAGCTGTGGACAGGATCACTGATGCCTATTGTCCTCCAAGGCTGGGTAAGTCTGGCATTCATGGTTTTGAGGTTTACTTTTGGAATCAGCAATTTCTATTGTTGGCAAAACTTTGAGTGTGCCTTGGTCGCAAAGCTAATGCTAACTGTAATCTCCATTGGTTAGCCGTTGCTGCTTTAGCTGCTAAACACGCCGACAGCGACTTTTGTGAGGGCAAACGAGCTCAGCCGTTCGGTGTGTTAGTTAAAATCCAGCCTTCGTGTCACGATTTTGTGCAGTTTTAGGTGAAATCGACAGTAGAGCTCGTTGTGTTAGCTAGCTCATGTGGAGTTAGCAGAGCTGTTTCTTCCCAACTTCCAGGACGTTCAGTGAACTGTGGCTTTCTCTCATCGTGACCGCGTGTTGTTAACTAGCAGGTTTCAAAAGCAGGTCAACCCTTCTCTGCTGGTGAAAGAAATAATTGTTCAGTTTTGTGGTCGTGCACAAGCTTTGATCCAAGCAAGGCATTCAGTTTCACATATAGGGAAACGGTGAATTTTACTTCCACAAATACGGTCAGGGTACCTGACATCTCCTGTACAGATACCCCACTGACGGTGGAGGAGCATTTTTCCAGCCCTGACGCAGAAAAATTCTGCACGTATGCTAGCTAGCAATGTAAGTAGCATGTGGTGCCGGTCTCACAAACGCTACCGTAGCGTTTGTTTTGTGAGACCGGCACGCACGTGGAAGCTGCACTGTGACGTGTTATGGGCATTAGCCAATGAAACGCGGGCCTGTGGGCGGAGCTTGGTAAGGTCCATGGTCAGACACCGCGCAAGCGTGCGCGGTCGTAAAAAAAGAGCTTTTCGCGTTTGTGCCCTGAGGGGCTACGCGGGGCTACGCTTTTGCCTCAGCGTACGTACGTCGTACAGAGGCGTACAGGGAGTACGCGCAGGTCTACTGGGGCCTTAACTCTGTCGCTGCCCGGCCTCCTGCTCTGGAGGTAACTACCGGTACTTTATGCTGTGTTTTTTAGCTGTTTGTTAGCAAGATAAGTCAAGAACCACAGGAGAGATTTTTATCAAACTTACAGAATGTAATCACTGTATGGACATTTACAAGTGACTAGCTTTATGGGATGTTTGAGATTTTTTTAAAAATCGTTGTTTTAGCTTCGTTGTTAGCGGTTAGCTACCGTAAACAGATACCTACTACAGTATTTAGATAAATAGCTCATAAACCACTCAGCGGATATTTTTTTTAGCTTACAGAGTGTAATTATATGGGTTTAATTTACAAACTGTTACCCTGTACTGTATAAGACATTTGAGATAAAAATTCAATTTTTTTATTCGTGTTTTTAGAGACGGAATCGTCTGGTGTTAGCTTCCATTTTATTTCCATGTATATTATAAAAAATAGCTCATAAACCACTCAGCGGATACTTTTTTAGCTTTCAGAGTGTAATTATATGGGTTTAATTTACAAATTGTTGCCCTGTATAAGACATTTGAGATCAAATTCGATTTTTTATTCGTGTTTTTAGAGACGGAATCGTCTCGCGTTCGCTTCGATTTATTTCGGTGTATATTATAAAAAATATCAGAACAAGCGCTGAATACAAAAACAACTGGACTTTATTTGTTGCAGAAAACGTTTCACCCTTTATCCAAAGGGCTTTTTTTAGAATTGAAAAAGCCCTTTGGATAAAAGGGATAACAGGTGCAACCTGTTTATGGATTTTTCCAATTTTTTGGCAATAATTGGACAAAACGACCTATATTCCGATGCGACCTATATTCCAGAAAATACGGTAAATGAGTCCGCTGGCGACACAAGGTTCCTGTCTTGGCTCTGTAGCCTCCAGCTGAGCGCTGCAATGAAGCAAATGAGGAAATAGAATGAATAGTTACAGTCTCATGATGTTTGTTGACAGAACGAATGTAAAGGAAACTCTACTTAGGGTCAATTCTGTTTTGAAGCAGCGTGTTAAGCCATACAGAACAGATAGGGCTTCTTCACAACCAGAAGCTGCAAAATACGATGAAAGCAAGATATCTAATAACAACAACAACAAAAGATTTGAATTAGCCTGGCTGAAGTTAGCAATAATGTATGTGCAAAATGTTCACAAACATTTGGAAAAAATGTGATTTTGAGAAATTCTGGAAGCATGTCTACAAAACACAGAGCTATCACTCTAACCCTAACCCATACAAACTGTGTAGTATATGTTACCGGTAGTTGTGTGCAATATAT